>JAXIVJ010009170.1:37500-40000 GCA_036785665.1 Chirona hameri
CGCACTCGCAGGCAAGTACGGCGGATATCCTTCCAACCTGGACGGAATGCAGGAAAATATTTCGATCGAAGCGTGATTTTTGTCCCCGGGAGTGCTGCTGATCATACTTATTTGTCCCCCACCTGGGTAGTCAAGTTGGCACTTTTTTAGACCTCTGTGAATGTGCATTTAGTTAAACATGCATTTAGTTAAACAGTATAGGCGAAACATGCCGAGTTTCCCACCATGTAGTACTGATCGGGGTCGTCGTTTCGTGAAGACGTTTTTTGTCCTGAATGTGATGAGTTTTTTTTTCAAGAAGCATACGCTCATTTTTTTTCTTCTTCTATTTTTGTATATTTTTTTCTCATTTGACACACACTCATTGGCTCCTGGGGCAATAATTCAACACTGACTAGTCGATTATTATGTCAGCTATTGCCAGTTGAGAAATGTCAGAGTGGTGCACAGAGTGGTGCCCTTGCCATCCTTCCCTCATCATTCTAAGGGGTCGTAAGGCTTAGGCCTTTGCCTTCCCGGATTCTCAGCTTGGCCTTTGCCTTCCCGGCTTCTCAGTTTGGCCTTTGCCTTCCCGGCTTCTCAGTTTGGCCTTTGCCTTCCCAGCTCCTTAGTTTGGCCTTTGCCTTCCCGGCTCCTCAGTTTGGGCTTTGCCTTCCCGGCGGCCAATGACACGTAGCGTCGGTTACACATCGCTCTCATTAAGCTCGTGGTATGCTGGGTTAACTTTTGATGTCACTAGAAACTTACAACTCCCAACCGGTTTCCACACCAGGAATGAAATATGAATGAATTAAAAATGTATTCAGTTGTGACATGGACAGTGTCTTCTGTGAACGTCAGCTATACCTCGTTACCCACTGGCGGATCCAGGGGGGCGGCAGGGGCTAAAGCCCAAGCTCGACAGGGGCGGCAATAGAAATTAGCCCCCCAAAATCCGCTGAAACTGGCGATGAAAAATGGGTGCTGCCTGCGAGAAAAAAATCTTACAATTTTTTATCTCGCCTCGTTCGTGTTTCCTTCATTTGGTAGCTTTTTGGTAGCAGTAGGGATAGGGAAAGTGGCGCGTCTGACGCTATTTTGGAGTGATTCACAACCAACGTAAGTTATAATTTTACACGCAGTGTCGCAGCCTTTGGTCTCCTGCTGTCTGCTGGAGCGCGTGAGTGAACTTCCTTGTATAGGTACCTATGTTGTGTGGAATACGTCTACTAGTATTGAGTTAAGTAGGGTAATTAGGTTCAGTTTGAAGAAGAAAAAAATCCCAATGTTCTTCTTTGTGTAGCTATGGATTGATTTCCAGATATGTACCGAGCAGGTATGAAATAAATGATTATTATTATCATTTCTGGTGGTAGCGTAGCCCTATCATTTTTGCAGAAATAATAATGGGACAGTGGTGGATTTCTGAATCCGGAATTTGGGTCATTATGTGCCTGTCACCTATAAGACATGCAAACATGCCATATGGAGGCTTATAAATTATGCATAACCTTACCTTACCTAACCAAATTTGGAATTTACTATACAAGCTGAGGGCCTGTAATAAAGGAAAAGGGCATCAAATAGAAAATAAAAAGGAGATGCTGAGTGACAAGGTTCTTGTAAGCCTAAATGTAATCCTAGCATAGTAAAAACATGCTTTGCAAGGTTTGGTTCCTATAGGAAAGGGACAAAGTGTGGTGCGGCTCTGCATTAACAAAGGGCTCAAACAGGGCTCAAACGCTTGGGGCAGCAAAAATACAGCCTGAAATGGGGCAGCTTGCTTCTCCGCAGTGAGCATGAGCAGTGATTTGGTTGACTCATACCTCTCTTTATCATACTATAGCTGCTGAACCCCAATCATGCAGCTCGTTATTTTTTTTCTCGTTCGTGTTTCCTCTATTTTGAAGAATTTTGGTAGCAGGAGGGAAAGTGGCGCGTGCATATTTGGAAATGTCGAATACAAAATCCAGACCCATCATACTTAAAGGAAATAGTTCACCTTCAACATGGGTTTTGAACTGAAATAGCAGTTTTGTAGCCCGTGTTGAGAAATCCTTATCTGGAACTTTTCTTGGCTGAAAAGACTCTCCAGACGAAGATATTTGACTTTTTGGCGAAGGAATACGGCGCATATATGATGTACCGTACCGTCTGAAAGTGCCAGCACTGCCATGGAGCATGCGCAGACCAATAACGCACACCATAAAATCAATAATTTACAACTTTCTGTCCTGAATTGGCGCGATGTAGGACCATTTTTAAAAATAAAAAAAGAAACTGTATTAAAAAATATAATAAAATCGTGTTCTGAAAAAAATTCCGAAGGTGAACTATTTCCTTTAAGTAGCCATAAGTCAGCCAAAACTAAAGATATTGCTTTGAAATTCGGTGTGGGTATTGTCTATACTTCGTTCTCCAATATATATTCCGGTTTTGGTAGCAGTAAGGATAGAGAAAGTGGCGCGAAAGTAGTAGTTTTTGAACATGTTTGGAAATTTTGATTTGGTGGATTTTTTTC
>JAXIVJ010009170.1:45000-50000 GCA_036785665.1 Chirona hameri
AACCCACACACACCACACCCACACCACACCACACCCACACACCACTACACACTACACCACTACACACTACCACACCTACACACTACACACTACACCCCTACACACTACACACTACACACTACACACTACAACACTACCACACTACACACAACTACACACTACACACCTACACACACACACTACACACTACACACACACACACACCACACACTACACACTACACACTACACACTACACACTACACACACACACACTACACACTACACACTACACACACACACACACACACACACACACACACACACCACACACGACACACTACACACTACACACTACACACTACACACTAGCACTACACACTACACACTCACTCACACACTACACACGCACGACCACACTACACACTACACACACACACGAACACACACACACAGCACACTACACACTACACGACTACACACTACACACTACACACTACACACACACACACACACACACACTACACACTACACACTACACACACACACTACACACACACACTACACACACACGCACACGACACACGACACACAGCACACGCACACGCACAGGCACACACACGCACGACACACACGCACTACACGCACAGCACCGCACACTACGCACGACACACGCACACGCACACGACACACGCACAGCACACACGCACTAGCACACGCACACAGCACACGACACACGCACACGCACACGCACACGACACACGCACACGCACACGCACACAGCACACGCACACGCACACGCACACAGCACGCACACGCACACGCACACGCACACGCACACGCACACGCACACGCACACGCACACGCACACGCACACGCACACGCACACGCACACGCACACGCACACGCACACCACGCACACGCACACGCACACTCACACTCACAGCACACGCACACGCACACGCACACGCACACGCACACGCACACGCACACGTCACCACGCACAGACGCACACGCACCACGCACACGCACTCGCACACGCACCACGCCACGCACACGCACACGCACACGCACGACGCACACGCACACGCACACGCACACGCACACGCACACGCACACGCACACGCACCACTCCACACGCACACGCACACGCACACGCACACCTCACGCACACGCACACGCACTTCACGCACACGCACACGCCCACACACACGCACACGCACACCGCACCACGCCCACGCACATCGCACTCACACGCACACGCACTCACGCACACGCCACACGCACACGCACACGCACACGCACACGCACACGCACACGCACACGCACACGCACACGCACGCACACGCACACACGCACACGCACACGCACACACGCACACGCACACGCACACGCACACGCCACACGCACGCACGCACACGCACACGCCCACGCACGCACCACGCACCACGCACACGCCACACGCACGCACGCACACGCCCACGCACACGCACCACGCACACGCACACGCACGCACGCACAGCCCACGCACACGCACGCCACGCCACACGCACACGCACACGCACCACGCCACACGCCCACGCACACCCAGCCCACGCCACGCCCACGCCCACGCACACGCCCACGCACACCACTCCCCACGCCCACGCCACGCCCACGCCCTCACGCACACGCCACGCCCACGCCACGCACACGCACACGCACACGCCCACGCCCGCACAGCCACCCTACACCCCACCACACGCCACGCCACGCCCACGCCCACGCCCACGCCCACGCCCACGCCCCACGCCCACGCCCACGCCCACGCCCACGACGCCCACGCCCACGCCCCACGCCCACGCCCGCCCCCCACGCCCACTCCCACTCCCTCACCCCCCACACCCACTCCCACGCACTCCCCCACACCCCACCCCACTCCCACGCCCACGCCCACCTCCCCTCGCCCACGCCCACGCCCACTCCCACTCCACTCCACGCCCACGCCCCACGCCCACGCCCCACGCCTCCCACGCCCCACGCCCACGCCCCGCCCACGCCCCCCCCGCCCACGCCCACCCCCCCCCCCCCCCCCCCCCCCCCCCCCCCCACCCCCACCCCCCCCCCACCCCCCCCCCCCCCCCACCCCCACCCCCCCCCCACGCCCCACCCCCCCCCCCCACCCCCCCCCCCACCCCACCCCCCCCCCCCCACCCCCCCCCCCCCCCCCCCCACCCCCCACCCCACCCCCCCCCCCCCCACCCCCCTCCCCCCCCCCACGCCCACGCCCCCCACCCCCACCCCCCCCACCCCCCCACCCCCACCCCCCCCCCCCCCCACCCCCCACGCCCACCCCCCCCCCACCCCCCCCCCCCCCCCCCCCCCCCCCCCCCACCCCCCCCCCCCACCCCCCCCCCCCCCCCCCCACCCCCCACCCCCCCACGCCCCCACGCCCACCCCCCACCCCCCCCCCACCCCCCCACCCCCCCCCCCCCACCCCCCACCCCACCCCCCCCCCCACCCCCCACCCCACCCCCCACACCCCCCCCCCCCACCCCCACCCCCCCCCCACCCCCACCCCCCACCCCACCCCACGCCCACCCCCACCCCACGCCCCACCCCACCCCCCCCCACGCCCACCCCCCCACCCCCACCCCACACCCCACCCCACCCCACCCCCACACCCACCCCCACCCCCACCCCCCCCCACCCCCACCCCCCCACCCCCACCCCCACCCCCACCCCCACCCACCCCACCCCCCCACCCACCACCCCCCCACCCCCCCCCACGCCCACGCCCACCCCACCCCACCCCCACCCCACGCCCCACCCCACCCCCACCCCACACCCCACACCCCCACCCCACACCCCCCACCCCCCCACCCCCCACCCCACACCCCACACCCACACCCACACCCACCCCACCCCCACCCACACCCACACCCACACACCCACCCCCACCCACACCCCACACCCACACCCACACCCACACCCCACACCCACACCCACACCCACACCCACACACCCACCACCCCCCCACACCCACACCCACACCCACCCCACACCCACACCCACACACACCCACCCCACACACACCCACACCCACCCCCACACCCACACCCACACCCACTACCACCCACACCCACACCCACACTACCCCACACCCACTACCCACACACCACTACCCACACCCACACACCACACTCCCACACCCACACACCACACCCACACCCACACCCACACCCACACCCACACCCACACCCACACCCACACACCCACACACCACACCCACACCCACACCCACACCCACACCCACACCCACACCCACACCCACACCCACACACACACACACCCACACACCCACACCACACCCACACCCACACCCACACCCACACCCACACCCACACCCACACCACACACCCACACCCACACCCACACCCACACCCACACCCACTACCCTACCCACTACACACTACACACACACTCCACACCCACACCCACACCACAACCCACACACCACTACCCACACCCACACCACACCACACCCACTACCACACTGCCACACTGCACACAGCCACTACACACTACCACACCACACCACTACCCACACCACACTACACACCCACACCCACACCCACACCCACACACACACCCACACCCCACCACCCACACCCCACACCCACACCCCCACCCACACCCACACCCACCACCCCCACCCACACCACACCACCCCCACACCCCACCCACACCACACCCCCACACCCACACCCCACCACACCCACCCACACCCACACCCACACCCACACCCACCCTACCCACACCCACACCCACACCCCACACCCACACCCACACACCCACACCCCACACCCACACCCCACACACCACACCCACACCCACACCCACCACCCACACCCACACCACACCCACACACCACACCCACCCACACCCACCCACACACCCCACACCCACACCCACACCCCACCCACACCACACACCCCACACCCACACCCACACCCACCACCCACACCACACACACCCACACCCACACCCACACCCACACCCACACCCACACCCACACCCACACACCACACCCACACCCACACCCACACACACCCACACCCACACCCACACACACCACACCCACACCCACACCCACACCCACACCACACCCACACACACCCACACCCACACCCACACCACACCACACCCACACACACCACACCCACACCCACACCCACACCCACACCCACACCCACCACACACCCACACCACACACCACACACACACCACACCCACACACGACACACCACACCCACACACACACACACACACCCACACCCACACCACACACACACACACACCCACACCACACACCACACCCACACCCACACACACACACCCACACCCACACCCACACCACACCCACACCCACACCACACCACACCACACCCACACCCACACCACACCCACACCCACACCCACACCACACACCCACACCCCACCCACACCCACACCACACACCACACCCACACCCACACCCACACCCCACACCCACACACACACCCACACCACACCACACCCACACACACACACACACTCACACACACACCACACACACACACACACACACACACACACACAACACACACACACACACACACACACAACACACACACACACACACACACAACACACACACACACCACACACACACACACACACACACACACACACACACACACACACACACACACACACACACTACACACACACACACACACTACACACTACACTACACACTACACACTACACACTACACACTACACACTACACACTACACACTACACACTACACACTACACACTACACACTACACACTACACACTACACACTACACACTACACACTACACACAACACTACACACTACACACTACACACTACACACTACACCACACACACACACACACACACACACACACACACACACACACACACACACACACACACACACACACACACACACACACACACACACACACACAC
>JAXIVJ010009171.1:2500-52206 GCA_036785665.1 Chirona hameri
CTACGTCAACATTCCTGCTGTGGCCAAATACGAGTGGCTCCTTTCACCATCAGCAGTTCGCCCGAGAACAGCGGTAAGCCTCGACAGAGGGCACAGCCGGGGCTCAGGGAGTCTTCCGAGCAGGCAGGTCACTGTCAGAAACCTTCGATAGGATGAGTCCTTCCCTGAATTGCTTTTTCGCTGGGAACTTCAACGTTGGTGATGTTTTCCTGCTAGTTTTGCTGTTTTATTTACCAGTAGGTACAATCAGATGCAGCGGATGCATCTGAGACCTTGAGAGCGCTATCGCGCCGTCGGATGGATTCGTGTCCGGCGATAGGATTAGGATTGCATTGGCTTTGAGAGATGTAAGAGGATCTGATAGATGTGCTTCAGTTCACTGAGCGGATACATGAAAAGCTAAGACCAGATGTGTTTATACAGGTGTGTGGACTGTGGGCATAATGTGAGATGATCGGTCAGTGCCTGCGTTCCATCTCGGATGAATCACGGGACATTTCTCCTCATTATTAATTATCTCTCGGGCTTATACAGTTCAATGCATTTTGTTCTCAACCAAACATTGATCGTATAAATGCTGTCACAACGCAACAATGTCAATCACCCATCCGCTCTCGCCGACTCGGTCGGATGAGCACGGAGAGAGAGAGAGCTGGGGCCCATGATGTGTAACGTCACTGATTCTGACGCAACACGCGGGAGTTATGTTCTGACCCGCTGCTGTCGCCCGTTTCAGATCAGATCACGTTCCATATCCCGCGCCGTCGGCGAGTGGACGCGCAGTCTGCACGACAAGGTCCTGGAGGCGTGCCTCAAATCCTTCCTCTATGACCAGTTCGTGCTCATGAAAGCCACAGTCTTGCCACAACCGGGCCCAAGCGACTTGGTTTGCCCGCAGCTAGCGCCACCTATACCGGCGATGGTGGCGCCGCCGCCGATGCAGCGGAAATCTGGCGTAACTGGAATAATGCCGGAGCAACTGCAGAGGCTCGAGTGGCTGCGACGGACGCGAACCGACTCGACCAGCTCGACGCAGGGTATCATCTCGCGCAGGTGCTCTCAAGACCGCGGGGAGGAGCCCCCGCGCGGCCTGGACAACGCAGGCTTCCTCACCGAGGACTGTCCTCAGCCCGTGAGGACGGTGTCTGCTCGGGTGGCGGAGCAGACGGCCGGTTGCGGCTCAGAAGCCAAGCGGCGAGAAGCCGAGGAGACTGATAAGATGCCAGAGAAACTGGGAAGGAAGGAAGCGACGGAATCGCCGCCGGGGGGTCTAGGAAACTCCGGCAAGGGAGGCAGTGTAACGCGGAGGCATCAGAAGACCCTAGAGAAGCGCACTGTGGATCAACTCAGCTGGAAGGTGAGTGGAACGCTGGCATCCAGCAATGAGCAAAGGAAGTGTAACATTTTTTGGCAAACCAATCCAGGGATGTAGGAACGTCACTAAAAGTGGAACTTTGATCTCGTCTTGAGAGTTACCCATGAAACTGAAAGATTATGGAAGATTCTTTGCAGATTTGGGCTCTTCGACTTGTCCTGGCGAACCTTTTGCCAGCAACATTTGTGTTCCTTTCTCACCAAGCAGAATAAAATATTGTAGAAAAAAAATGCCGAAAAGTGAGGAGACATGCCCCCGACCCCCCTGTTCCTACGCCAAGGCCTATGAACCAACCTATGTTAGATTAAATATGCTTACCTTTAGGGGAAATGTTTTCGTTTAGACTGCCTTTCCATGACACGTAACGACTACGAGGCGCCAACTTAAATTGCAGCGTGCTTTCCGCCGTGAAATCACATTGGTACTCCCACACCACACCTAAACCCAGCTGAACTGACTGGCCGCTGTATTTGCAGATAATACTGGACGGGCCCTATGGCGCCCCCTCTACCGGCGTGTTCCAGGCGCAGCACGCCGTGCTGGTCGGCGGCGGCATCGGAGTCACACCGTTCGCCTCCGTCCTCCACTGCATCATGGACAGGTGAGCTGATTTGTGCCCTGGCTCCTGAGCCTCACTGCATTGTAAAGAGGTTAGTTTTGATAGCGCGTTACACGGCTTGCATCTTGTTCGATGGTACGGCTGGGACACCGCCTCTGGAAACATAATGCTTGGCAAAGAACAACAATGTGTCACACTTGTTTCGGGGCGTGGAGGATTGTTTCGGGGCGTGGAGGATTGTTGCGGGGTGTGGAGGATTGTTGCGGGGCGTGGAGGATTGTTGCGGGACGTGGAGGATTGTTGCGGGGCGTGGAGGATTGTTGCGGGGCGTGGAGGATTGTTGCGGGACGTGGATGATTGTTGCGGGGCGTGGATGATTGTTGCGGGACGTGGAGGATTGTTGCGGGGCGTGGAGGATTGTTGCGGGGCGTGGAGGATTGTTGCGGGGCGTGGAGGATTGTTGCGGGGCGTGGAGGATTGTTGCGGGACGTGGAGGATTGTTGCGGGGCGTGGAGGATTGTTGCGGGACGTGGAGGATTGTTGCGGGACGTGGAAGATTGTTGCGGGGCGTGGAGGATTGTTGCGGGGCGTGGAGGATTGTTGCGGGACGTGGAGGATTGTTGCAGGACGTGGAGGATTGTTTCGGGGCGTGGAGGATTGTTGCGGGACGTGGAAGATTGTTGCGGGACGTGGATGATTGTTGCGGGACGTGGAGGATTGTTGCGGGGCGTGGAGGATTGTTGCGGGGCGTGGAGGATTGTTGCGGGGCGTGGAGGATTGTTGCGGGACGTGGAGGATTGTTGCGGGACGTGGAGGATTGTTTCGGGACGTGGAAGATAGGAATCTCAATACCGCAACATGAACGCGCGAATCTCAATATGAACAGTATGCGTCAGTGCCCATGGGACGCCACGAACGCCCGGACACCTACTGACAAGTGACAACCCCGCGTGCTGTTCCAGGTACAATGCGGCTCACCGGCCGTGTCCCCACTGCCTCGTCCCCACCTGTCTAGAGATGCCGGCATCCATGCTTAAAATGAAAAAGGTACGTCCTTCTCTGCTATTTGCATGGTGAACATTGCTCTGAACTGCCCTTTAGAAGGGCGAATAGTAAAATTTACCAGTACCATGTTGCGTCCATGTAGAATGTAGATGTTCACCGATGGTAATATTTTACGGCGGGATGATTATGTCGGTAATCAGTCGCCACCCTCTCCTGACCCCATATGACCTCTGTGCGTGTGCGCGCCAGGTGGACTTCGTGTGGGTGAACCGCGACATGCGCAGCTTCGAGTGGTTCCTGGAGCTTCTGCACCAGCTGCACGAGTCGCAGGAGCGGCGCGGCAGCCAAATGGACAGCTTCCTCACCATGCAGCTCTACAAGACATCCTCCATGCCCATCGTCGGCACGGTGCCGCTGCGCAACGAGGTCAAACAGGGCCGACCTGACTGGGACAAGGTCAGTAGAGGTCAAACAGGACGGGTCAGGCTGGGACAAAGTCAGTAGAGGTCAAACAGAGCCGACCTGACTGGTACAAGGTCAGTAGAGGTCACACAGGACGGGTCAGATTGGGACAAGGTCAGTAGAGGTCAAACAGGACGGATCAGACTGGGACAAGGTCAGTAGAGGTCAAACAGGGCCGACCTGACTGGGACAAGGTCATACAGGACGGGTCAGACTGGGACAAGGTCAGTAGAGGTCACACAGGGCCGACCTGACTGGGACAAGGTCATACAGGACGGGTCAGACTGGGACAAGGTCAGTAGAGGTCACACAGGACGGGTCAGACTGGGACAAGGTCAGTAGAGGTCAAACAGGGCCGACCTGACTGGGACAAGGTCATACAGGACGGGTCAGACTGGGACAAGGTCAGTAGAGGTCACAGGCTGGGACAAGGTCAGTAAAGGTCACAGGCTGGGATAAGGTCAGTAGAGGTCGTACAGGACGGGTCGGGCTCGAACAAGGTCAGTAGAGGTCACACAAGACAGATCGAATTGGGACAAGGTCAGTAGAGGTCAGACTGGGACAAGGTCAGTAGAGGTCACAGGCTGGGTCAGACTGGGACAAGGTCAGTAGAGGTCACATAGGGCCGGTCATACTGGGAGGTCAGTAGAGGTCATTACCATGACATACCATGCCACCAGTGACCCTCGCATGACCCACCGTGTCACCAGTGACCCTCACATGACCCATGACCCACCGTGCCACGATTGACCCTCACGTGACCCGTCCTGTCTCCAGGTGTTCGGCCAGATCCGGGACCGGCGGCGCGGCAAGGTGACCGTCTTCTTCTGCGGCCCGCCGGCGCTGGGCCGCGTTATCAGCGAGAAGGCGGCAAAGTACGGCTTCGGCTTCGTCAAGGAGATGTTCTGAGCCGGGCCGGCGCCGCCGTGTCCGCTGTGCGAACGGTGAACCCGTCCCCCGTGCCATAGACCCCCGACGCGCGCGGACCAAGGGAGACTCGGTGCCAGCCGTGGTGGAATCGCGAACGTGTCCTACACGACTGCGAGTGTTTGAACTTTGAATTCATGTGGAACAATGCAGGAAACCAAATAGTTCCGTGATTGTGAGGCGAATTTTCGTCATTTTTCTGCTCTACCGTGGCGGCAACGAAGCCAAACTGCAACTCTGAGAGATCAGCGCGCCTGCGAACGACCATGCTTGGGCCGTCCCGCCGCGCGACGGCAGGCAGTGTTGAGTGATACGTGGGTGTAAGTGTGAGCGCTGTGCGCTCGGTACATATGGCAGTGTGGAGAGTGTGGGCGCTCGTGAGGTGCCCCAGGTCCCGGTGCTCCTCAGTGACATCCTGGTGTCGCCAACTAGAGTAGGACGTGTGATTACTAAGTTAATTATTCGAGCAGCTGAACACTCTTGTAGTAGTAACTTTCGCAAGGTATTGCACTGTGCGTGTATTTGTGTAATTGTATTCCTGTGATAAATAAAACATGTGCGTTTAGTATCTTCTGATGCGAGGAGCGTCATGAACAGTGCAAGCTATCCCTAGAGGGGATACGAATCCATATTGCGGTAACGATGAGGCTCTGAGGTGAATACCATACTTAAATACCATACTTAGTACATTTATTACACACATTTCTTTTGACTAAAGTTTGACCATCACCGTGGCCGAGGGGATAAGATTACGGGCTCATAACCTGTTGGTGCCGGGTTCGAGTCCCGCTAGAAGCGATCTGCGGTGGCCTGAGATCTGAGATGTACTGGTGACCTGAGATCTGAGATGTACTGGTGGCCTGAGATCTGAGATGTACTGGTGGCCTGAGATTTGAGGTGTACTGGTGGCCTGAGATCTGAGATGTACTGGTGACCTGAGATCTGAGATGTACTGGTGGCCTGATATCTGAGATGTACTGGTGGCCTGAGATCTGAGATGTACTGGTGGCCTGATCTGAGATGTACTGGTGATATCAAGTGACAGTGACCGAAGGAGGGTCAACCTCAAGGTTACTGGTCAACCTAGTGCGGGGCGGGCGAAAGATATCTCTGCAATCCTGTTTGGATGAAAGACCAGAGGCACAATGATCCGTTGAATCCTGAATTGTCATGAACCCACGATGCACTGCTCATCACTGATTGGTGGGTTCAGGATACACGCAACAAGTTTGGATTAGCATTGTACTCTGCATCTAAAGCCCCCGTCCAGACAATTCGGCTATATTGGGAAAACATACATTTTGAATATTTTCATCAGCGGGGCCGAAAAATCAGTCCACTTTGACAATATAAAAATCTCCAGCAGAAGGAAAATCAGATGAAACATGGCACGAGCGATCAGAAGATGCTGAATGTCAGGTGTATGCTTGTGATATCGGCGCTTTGAAGACGATTTTTGACTCAACATACCTAAGCAATGTCATAATCTAACTTCCAACATCATCATACAGAAGTAAAAGTGTTTTATATAAGCATTTTAGCAAATAGCATTGATACATTGCACGCGAACGGTGTTGATTGGCATGAGTTATGGGTAAACACATATTTCAAAATAATATAGCACTGACAGTGTTCTACAGTTTCCTGGTTGGTATAAATCTTGCGACATTTTCTGTCACGTTGTTTTATCGAGCTACAGATAGCAGCGCCAGCGACTGGTTAGTTTCAACGACATCGGCACTCGGTGAGCAAAATAATAGATCAAGACAACGCTCGCTCAATTACAAGCGAACGCTCAATTACGAATACAAAACATTATAACCTGAACCATCCTTATGCATGTGCATTCAATACATAATTCAGTGGTCCTGTATCAGAAATCCTAACCCCATCAATATGTCCGTATCTGACCTCACAGTGCTTAACTGCGCTAAAACCCGACAATTCGCAGGCAAAATTCTGCTGCTGGACACTGCGTTGCTGCCGATCACCGTGTGTCGTCGCATCCTGGCATGGGTGCAGGAGACGCCGCTGCACATGTTCGCGCCGTCCAACAACCACAAGAGCATCCACCGGACTCTGAGCCTGACGGTCTGCATCGTGGCGGTGGTGCACTCCGCAGTGGCCATGTGGTCCTACTGTGAGTAGTCAGCCACCTAGTTTAACACTGTCACACAAATGATGAGACGGTCACAAATCAAAGGAATTGTTAGGAAATAAAAAAAGTCTGGCCAAAAGTGATTGCTGGGTATTACAAATACTACTGGACGTCGACGGTAAGCTTCTATGTTCGCCACTCAGAAGCGCCATTAGTTGTTCAGACACATTAAGACAAAGCAATCGACACACCGAGCCGAGTGATATTCACCCTGAAGTTGTATTATCATCAGCTGAGTGTGCTCAGATAAATCAGAGCAGACCCCGTCCGTCCCGTCACGACACGTCACGTCGAGTCACGTCGCGTCGCATCACGTCACGTCACGTCACGTCACGTCACGTCACGTCACGTCACGTCACGTTGCGTCACGTCGCGTTACGTCACGACACGTCACGACACGACACGACACGTCGCGTCACGTCGCGTCCCGCGTGCTCCCGGCAGACGTGGACGAGATGGACCTGGCGAAGCTGTACGAGCGGCCGGACCAGCTGCAGCTGAACGTCTCCGGCTTCGCCTGCCTGGTGGGTCGTGCTCATCATCGTCATCACGTCGCTGCCTGGCGGCATCACATGTCCTTCCTGGTGAGCACAGTCAGGTCTGCTGGGGTGGCGAGCGCAGCATCACATATCCTTCCTGGTGAGCCACAGTCAGGTCTGCTGGGTGGCGAGCGCGGCATCACATGTCCTTCCTGGTGAGACACAGTCATGTCTGCTGGGCGGCGAGCGCGGGCATCACATGTCCTTCCTGGTGAGCACAGTCAGGTCTGCTGGGGCGGCGAGCGCGGCATCACATGTCCTTCCTGGTGAGCACAGTCAGGTCTGCTGGGCGGCGAGCAGCGGCATCACATGTCCTTCCTGGCGAGCACAGTCAGGTCTGCTGGGTGGCGAGCGCGCATCACAGGTCCTTCCTGGTGAGCACTGTCAGGTCTGCTGGGCGGCGAGCGCGGCATCACATGTCTTTCCTGGTGAGCACAAGTCAGGTCTGCTGGGTGGCGAGCGCGGCATCACATGACCTTCCTGGGTGAGCACAGTCAGGTCTGCTGGGTGGCGAGCGCGGCATCACATGTCCTTCCTGGTGAGCACAGTCAGGTCTGGCTGGGTGGCGAGCGCGGCATCACATGTCCTTCCTGGTGAGCACAGTCAGGTCTGCTGGGCGGCGAGCGCGGCATCACATGTCCTTCCTGGTGAGCACAGTCAGGTCTGCTGGGTGGCGAGCGCGGCATCACATGACCTTCCTGGTGAGCACAGTCAGGTCTGCTGGGTGGCGAGCGCGGCATCACATGTCCTTCCTGGTGAGCACAGTCAGGTCTGCTGGGTGGCGAGCGCGGCATCACATGTCCTTCCTGGTGAGCACAGTCAGGTCTGCTGGGCGGCGAGCGCGGCATCACATGTCCTTCCTGGTGAGCACAGTCAGGTCTGCTGGGTGGCGAGCGCGGCATCACATGACCTTCCTGGTGAGCACAGTCAGGTCTGCTGGGTGGCGAGCGCGGCATCACATGTCCTTCCTGGTGAGCACAGTCAGGTCTGCTGGGTGGCGAGCGCGGCATCACATGTCCTTCCTGGTGAGCACAGTCAGGTCTGCTGGGCGGCGAGCGCGGCATCACATGTCCTTCCTGGTGAGCACAGTCAGGTCTGCTGGGTGGCGAGCGCGGCATCACATGTCCTTCCTGGTGAGCACAGTCAGGTCTGCTGGGTGGCGAGCGCGGCATCACATGTCCTTCCTGGTGAGCACAGTCAGGTCTGCTGGGTGGCGAGCGCGGCATCACATGTCCTTCCTGGTGAGCACAGTCAGGTCTGTCAGGTCTGCTGGGCGGCGAGCGCGGCATCACATGTCCTTCCTGGTGAGCACAGTCAGGTCTGCTGGGTGGCGAGCGCGGCATCACATGTCCTTCCTGGTGAGCACAGTCAGGTCTGCTGGGTGGCGAGCGCGGCATCACATGTCCTTCCTGGTGAGCACAGTCAGGTCTGCTGGGTGGCGAGCGCGGCATCACATGTCCTTCCTGGTGAGCACAGTCAGGTCTGCTGGGTGGCGAGCGCGGCATCACATGTCCTTCCTGGTGAGCACAGTCAGGTCTGCTGGGTGGCGAGCGCGGCATCACATGTCCTTCCTGGTGAGCACAGTCAGGTCTGCTGGGTGGCGAGCGCGGCATCACATGTCCTTCCTGGTGAGCACAATCAGGTCTGCTGGGTGGCGAGCGCGGCATAACAGGTCTTTCCTGGTGAGCACAGTCAGGTCTGCTGGGTGGCGAGCGCGGCATCACATGTCCTTCCTGGTGAGCACAGTCAGGTCGGCTGGGTGGCGAGCGCGGCATCACATGTCCTTCCTGGTGACGGTGAGGAGCTGCACTGGTCACTGGTCGGGTCACTGGTCACTGGTCGGGTCCGTTCGGTAGCGTGCAAGATGCGGACAGTGTCTGTACGCAGGGACAGAGCCATGTATTTGGTTATGAATACTAGAGAGGTGCACGCCGGACTAACAGGCAGAATAGCATAAGTATTCACGGCAAGCCGGTTCAAATTTTGCATACTATCAAAATTTCCATCAAACCGCTATCGAGGCACGCTCACCTCGCCTCCCTTGAAGAAGTGAGGCCGATCGGCCACTTCAGCCACCCTGAGTACTTCAGCCAACTCAGTCAGCAGGCGGCTGTGTCCTCCGGCAGGCGTTCTTCCTGACGCACCAGCTGTACGTGATGCTGTACGCCCTGATGATAGTGCACGCCGGAAGGTTCTGGAAGTACCTGGTGCTGCCCGTCTGTCTGTGGTCGGCCGAGCTGCTGCTGAGGCTCGTCTACAGCCCGCGACGCTCCACCATCGCTGAGGTCACCCTGCTGCCGTCCAACGTGAGTCCCGTCCATCCAACGTGAGTTTTGACCGTCCAATGTGAGAATCACGTCTCTACATCATCAGAGTCCCGTCAGGCCAACGTGAGAGTCCAGTCTGTCCAACGTGAGAGTCCCGTCTGTCCAATGTGAGAGTCCCGTCTGTCCAACGTGAGAGTCCCGTCTGTCCAACGTGAGAGTCCCGCCTGTCCAACGTGAGAGTCCAGTCTGTCCAACGTGAGAGTCCCGTCAGTCCAACGTGAGAGTCCCGTCTGTCCAACGTGAGAGTACCGTCTGTCCAACGTGAGAGTCCCGTCTGTCCAACGTGAGAGTCCCGTCTGTCCAACGTGAGAGTCCCGTCTGTCTAACGTGAGAGTCCCGTCTGTCCAATGTGAGAGTCCCGCCTGTCCAACGTGAGAGTCCCGTCAGTCCAACGTGAGAGTCCCGTCAGTCCCACGTGAGAGTCCCGTCTGTCCAATGTGAGAGTCCCGTCTGTCCAATGTGAGAGTCCCGTCTGTCCAACGTGAGAGTCCCGTCTGTCCAACGTGAGAGTCCCGTCTGTCCAACGTGAGAGTCCCGTCAGTCCAACGTGAGAGTCCCGTCAGTCCAAAGTGAGAGTCCCGTCTGTCCAACGTGAGAGTCCCATCTGTCCAACGTAACAATACGTCCAGCATCCAGTGTGGCGAACGTTTCGGAATAACTTAAATATGTTGCAATTTCAGGTTCTGGTGCTCGTTGTTGAACGTCCTCCAAAGATGCTGTTCAAACCGGGAGATTACGTATTCGTACAGATACCGAAAATCGGCAGGTTCGAGTGGGTTAAGTTCACGATAACCAGTGCTCCGGAGCAGCAAGGTGAGGCACTGATGAACACTAGCATGACACGTCCGGCATCTATAGTGACAGCAGACCGCGCGCTCATCAGATGCTGTGCGAATATATCACTTAATATCTATCGAAAACTAGAAGACCTGCAATTTATATGGCCATTTATTTATATAGCCAGCTAATTTATATAGCCAGCCAATTCGTTCGCTGCCCATTTCCCGGTCCGATGTATATGTTATGAACGCGATTTGGGCAGAACTGCAAGGCAAACTTAAGACATAAACACTAAACGACGGACACATAACTGCATACAACTTGACATGTACTAAGCAACAGTGGCGGCGCCAACAGGGGGCGGGGGCAGGGGGACGTGCCCCCCCCCCCCCCCCCCCCCCCCCCCACACACACACATTTTCGGATTTTATCATACCATGACATTACGCCTATAATGGGCGTTGCATGGAAAGAATCGACTTCAGAATGCCTTCGTCCCCCCCCCCCCCCCCCCCCCTCCTGCCAACTTTCGGAAGGTGGCGCCGCCCTTGCTAAGCAAAACTATTCTCGTTCTGTTCCTCGTTCCGTTCTCGTTTTTCTCCCAAGTCCCATACCATTCAGTCTCTGCACCGTTTCAGTTATCAGCGCCCCTGTCGGCTACGGGTTAAACTACGGGCCGGCCACCGGCCGCCGGCGCAGACCGGCGAGGCCGCGTCTTAGCGCCAGGAAGAATATGCGTGTGTCTTCATCATAAGTTACCTATTAGCTAGAAGCAAAATATTTGGGGTGGATATTGGTCAGTAAATACGGCGCTATCCCGCTGTATACTTTTTTTGTGTGAAAATTCGT
Organism: Chirona hameri; assembly: GCA_036785665.1. Classification (NCBI taxonomy): domain Eukaryota; kingdom Metazoa; phylum Arthropoda; class Thecostraca; order Balanomorpha; family Balanidae; genus Chirona; species Chirona hameri. The sequence goes on from JAXIVJ010009171.1 coordinate 13,482, forward strand.
CCTGGCTTTATCCTATACGGTGATGGGAAGAATATAATTTTCAAAACATATTGCATTTAAATTTCAACGCCTGGCAACCTGCCTAAATATTGCTCAAACAGGTTTGTGTTACGAATATTATTTGAAGAGCGTACCTTCGCCTGTAAAGTGGTGAAGTTCAGCGTTCTATGTCCAGCAGTTTCCGAGCACCGATGTAAATACTGAAACATGCTCTAAAATGATGAATTTCTTATGTAAGTGGTCATAACTTTCGACTTTAAAAAAGCTTACATGTGACACGCCAGGCCAATGTACTCTCTATCGGATCGTGTGTATCGCATGTCGCTGCGACCCTCGGTTTCCGAGTTATGGGCCCGGGAACGACGCTGCGTTTGGCCGTTTTCGGCAATTTCTGAATTTGGCCGTTTCCTATGTTAAACCAATGACACAGTTGTCGCCGACACAGCAACCGACACGTATGTCGGATCGCGTTGAAATTGTAAGATGATGGTGCACCTCTGCCTCCGGACCTGCGTGCCAAATTGCACGCCCCTAGCTGCAACCGTTGTCGAGTTATTAGCCCATTTGTGGATGGCACGTGTTCGTGCGTACGCACGCACGCACGCACGCACGCACGCACGCACGCACGCACGCACGCACGCACGCACGCACGCACGCACGCACGCACGCACGCACGCACGCACGCACGCACGCACGCACGCACGCACGCACGCACGCACGCACGCACGCACGCACGCACGCACGCACGCACGCACGCACGCACGCACGCACGCACGCACGCACGCACGCACGCACGCACGCACGCACGCACGCACGCACGCACGCACGCACGCACGCACGCACGCACGCACGCACGCACGCACGCACGCACGCGCGCACGCACGCACGCACGCACGCACGCACGCACGCACGCACGCACGGACGGACGGACGGACGGACGGACGGACGGACGGACGGACGGACGGACGGACGGACGGACGGACGGACGGACGGACGGACGGACGGACGGACGGACGGACGGACGGACGGACGGACGGACGGACGGACGGACGGACGGACGGACGGACATGCTATAATTAATTAGATAGATTGCACCAAAGTCGATGTAAGTGTTGTACATTGACGAACTCTCTGCGCGACAGATCTACTGACAGATCTACTGACCATCCACGTCCACATCACCAACAACTGGTCGTTCCGTCTGCGGAACTATTTCCTGCAAGACGTGTCGTTCCACTACATCCCGCACCGGCTGCACGCCCTCGAGTCCATTACCGTCATCCAGAAGCTGGTCAAGTCGTGGCGCAACATGTTCGGCGGCTTCCAGAACATCGAGGTGCCCATGGGGAAGCCGCGCGAGACCAGGAAAGAGCGTATGCAGCGAAACAAGGTGAGAGGCCGACCCAGGGGCTGGCTGGTGGAATGGCATGACCTCCTGTGCAAAGCGATCCGCGTCATGAACTCGATCCGAAAACAGATGGATGTAATACAACTTGAGGACGTTCGGTCACGCGTATTCTCTGTTGTGAGTTGAGACAGTTATTTGTCATCTCTGCTTTCCCTGACGGGCGAGAGTAAGTGGAAATGATGAATCAGCACACGGGGTCTCGTCTCCGCCTCTGAACTTGCAGGTGGACGTGTTGTAGTCAGTGGCAGTGATAACCTGACACCGTGTACCGGCAGGTGGACACGATGAAGGTGGAGGAGAAGCACCTGACGCTGGATGTGGTGCTCTCGGAGGACGACATCGCCGACCCGGACCAGCCGCCGGTGCCCTCCTCCGCCGCCCTGCTGGCCGTGCCATCCTCCTCCGCGCCGCCGGCCACTCCGGCCCCGCCGCCGGCCGCCACGGCCGCCAGCCGCCGCTCGCTGCCCTCCCAGGAGGCGGACCCGACCAGCTCCTACACGGAGCACCACCAGGCCGGCAAGCGGGTCGAGCTAGAGGCCTCGCAGTTCACCGGCTTCGCGGAGGGCTACTCGGCCTATACGCGCGAGTACGGCAAGACGCTGCGGTTCGGCGCGGCCGGCGCGCCGCCGCCCGGCAGCCACCAGTTCCACAAGATGAAACACCACTCGCTGATCCCCTCACTGGACCAGCGCGACGTGGGCGGCGGGGGCGGCGGCGGGGGCTCGCAGCACGCGCCGCAGCCGCCGCTGTCGGCCGAGGGTCAGACGCGCTCGGCCAGCGCCGCGCCGCCGGCCAACAGCGGCGTGCCGCGGTTGCCCAACATCCGCAGTGTACAGGCCCAGCAGCCGGCAGCGGCCAGGGGAGGCGCGCCCGAGTACACATCCATCGCCAGCGCCATGAAGAGGCGCCGCCGCGTGCTGGACGATGACGACGAGGACGAGGACGACACCATCGAGTATGCCGACACACTCAAGGTGAGAGGAGAGGAGAGGAGGGATTCTTTTTTATAGGAAACCGCTGGCCGTTTTAGCTGAAACATTACGCTATTGGACGTGGTTCGCGGCATCACATTTATGTAGTTCACTTCATGGAATGACTTGCGATCGCGCTCTAGGCTGAAAACGTTAGTGGCTTAAGTGAAGTGAGAATCGAGGCCTTTAGACGTGCAATGCTCCCGATCAGTCAGATCCCAATCTCGCAAATACAACAACGGAATGGCCGAGTGCGAGCCGTCTGACTGCCGCCTCCGTTGTCAGATCTTGATAGACGGGCCCTACAGCTGCGGCGGGGAGAAGGTGGGCATCTTCTCCGCCCGGCACGCCATCATCGTGCTGGTGGGGCCGAACGTCTTCCCGTTCGCCGCCGTCCTCCAGAGCATCCTCATCAGGTGGGCTATCGACCAGTGTGCGGGTAGGGCACCCCGAGCCATGCGATTAAACTTGTTCGTGGATATCATTAAACGAGATGTCGAGAAATGCAGTTCGTCACTACACATGGAGTGGTTGAACATAATATGTTGAGCTACGGAGGAAGGCTTAATAGCATCGCGTCCTGTTTGCAGATATCGGTCCGAGATTGTGCCGTGCCCTAACTGCGCTTGTGAGTTCAAGATGCAGCTGCCCAGTTCGTTCATGAACATTAGAAAGGCAAGTACACACCAGTCACCACATACACAAAGACACCCGACCGTTGTTTTCAAGCAGCATGTAATGTTGTCGTGAATGTTCTCTGGCTTGGACTTTAACTTCGAAACCATCCACGGATGTGGAGAACCAGTGAAACAGGCATGCAAAGTTCCCAATGCTTCAGCGGGCATACCTTGGTTTGGTTAGTTTGGTTGAAGTTGGTCGTACCTGTTGGAATAGTTTTAATTCATCATTTGCTGGAGAACACCCGCGCACTTTTGAACGCTGAGCTTCGTGTGCTGAGCAATATGCAGATTACCCAGTCTGCAGATTTATGTTAGCGTCATCATTCTAGGCTGCTTCTCTCTTCCTATGTTTGTCGCGTCTGGACATGAAGGTTCTGAGACGACGCAGCCGCTACATCTGGGGGCGGTCAACCCCGGCTGTTAGCGACACTAACCCAGTGCTGTCGGTCGGCAGGTGGACTTTGTGTGGGTCAACTCGGACATGGAGGGGTACGAGTGGTTCCTCGAGCTGCTGGAGGACATGGACCACTACCAGAAGCACCGCAACCTGCTGGAGAACTTCCTCGAGTTCTTCCTCTTCAAGACGGGTATCAAGCCGATGCCGTCCTTCACGCCGCTGAGGGGGCAGCTGCGGCAAGCCAGACCGCGCTGGAACGAGGTGACAACGGTCCGCCGGCAATACCTCCTCTATCACTGACTAAGGCAAACAATGAACGAACTTAAAGGAAATAGTTCACCTTCGGAAAATTTTCAGAACACGATTTTATTATATTTTTTAATAGTTTCATTTTTTCTTTTCAAAAATGGTCCTACATCGCGCCAATTCAGGACAGAAGGTCGTACATTATTAATGTTATGGTGTGCGTTATTGGTCTGCGCATGCTCAGACCAGTGCTGGCACTCTCAGACGGTACGGTATATCATATATGCGCCGCATTCCTTCGCCAAAAAGTCAAATATCTTCGGCTGGAGTCTTTTCAGCCGAGAACAGTTGCAGATAAGGATTTCTCAACACGGGCTACAAAACTGCTATTTCAGTTCAAAATCCCATGTTGAAGGTGAACTATTTCCTTTAAGTAGATGTGATGAATCTAAGCAGAGTGGGTTGACCAAAGCTTGCAGAAACACAACGCTTTCCACACACGAACACGCACAAACTAACGAAGCAGTGGTTAGTTGATACAAATTATGGATTTATAGAAACTAGCATAGGAGTTATCGCTGTTCCATGTCTATGGATTTATATAATCTAGCATAGGAGTTATAGCTGTTCCGATGCCCTTAGCATCACAAGGTGACCGTCATTGCCATATAGGTACCTTGAACAAAGAGGCACATTAACGAAATTCCCTCTCATGCCAGGTGTTCGACGAGATCGTCCAAAAAAGCGGCGGCGGCATCGACGTGTTCTTCTCCGGACCGCGGATGGTGCGGAAAGTTGTGCAGAAGACCTGCGTGCAAGCAGGCCTCGTGTTCAACCACACAAACTTCTGAAGCATCGACGTGTTCTTCTCTGGACCGCGGATGGTGCGGAAAGTTGTGCAGAAGACCTGCGTGCAAGCAGGCCTCGTGTTCAACCACACAAACTTCTGAAGTGCTGAATCAGTAAAACGTCCCCCAGTGGGACTAATCTCCAAGAATCACGCCACCCTTCGTTGAAAAAGACAACTACTGTCGCGTTAGTTGGCTTTGTGATGATGTCCGAGGTGTTATAAGATGGCACGAAGCTTTGATGTGTGTGCTAATGTAGTGTCGCAACTCGCAAGCGGGGAGGTGCAGACGAGAACCAGGCGTTAAGGGCTTTTATTGTATAAAGAGCATAAAAAACAATGAAAACCGTCTTCGCACTGCCAGGGAAGGCTGCTAATTGTTCCCATATCAAACATGTGTATGCGCCAAAACAACAAAACAATATACTGTGCAGACTGTGAAAAGTTGGAAAAAAACTACAACACAGCCTATGACCATCTGCTGATGCATATCAGATAACCAAACAAAACAGGTCTCGAGAAAAAGTGAGACTTTCGATGTTATGCTGTCTTTGATTACTTCCTTACCGTTTTATAACTACGTACTGTTTTAGCCTCATGCTTTTGCTTTTAAGATACCCTATTTCAGATCCTCTGGCAAGCCAAGAGCAACCACATTTTTGTCAAATACACAGAGCTTATATCACAGAGCGCTGCCAGTCCCCGGGAAGACGCATTTCAAGGGCGCCCTATGCATCCAGATTCCAGATCTAGCAGCGAGCGTTTACTCTCAAGCAACCGGCGCACAGACAACACACACACACTTAAACCCACCCAAACTCATCTGCGCGACACGAGCGCCGCAAACGAGATGCGCGGCGCATCCCATGTGCCAGTCATCTCTCTTCCTGCACACACTGCCCGTTGTCTCTGGGACGGGCGGGGCGGGGCGAGGCGGGGACCCTGGGCGGGCGGCCCCTGCTGCACAGAGTCACTCCCAACGCCAGGGCCAGCCGGGCACGCCAGGTCACGACTTCCAGAAGTTGGGGTTCATCTCGAGCCGGCGCTGGAAGTTCTCGTACCAGCGCTGCACGACACTCAGCGGGATGAAGCTCTCTGTCGGCGCCGGCAACATCTGCGCCTGCGTGACGCTGAAGCTGGTGGCGTAGTTGACAAAGTTCTGCAGCATCTTCTGCACGAACTCGACGAACGAGGGCACCGTGGAGGGCTCGGCGGCCGCTGGCGTCAGGCCGGCCACCTGCACCTCCGGCTCGACGGCGATGCCCACCTGGGCATTGTGCGAGAACTGCTGCACGAGTCCGGACGGCACGGTCGTGGCGCCGCTGCCGTGCTTCAGTGACGACACCTTGAACACGGCCGACGGCTTGTTGTTGGAGAGGAAGCCCAGGTAGATCCAGGTTGGTGGCGAGTTGGGCTCCGGCCAGCTGAAGTACACTGGAGAGTGGAGACAGATCAACTCGTCAGATCAATACAGGTATGATCCTGGTGGATGTTGTGTCGCATCCTGCCGCTAGATCGGCAGGTAATTGTGACCATTGTAAAGGGATTAGGGTATTATATAGATACAGTACCTACTAAATTCTACACATTAAATCACAGACTTAAATAAGTAGCATATATCTGATGTTTATATTTAAGTAGGTCGGTAGGTATGTACACATCTGCATTAAATTAAATGGATGAACAATGAAACAATAATAACAAAAATGGTAAAAACAGGGCATAGGTTTACATAGGCATAATATTACACCTTTTTATGAAACAGTAGATGACGCACAGGATCAAGCAAATGATTTGTTTTAAATTCATAACTTGTCTCACCTCCGGCAGCTGTGTTGTCAGGAAGTGGCTGCGACCCTGTGAGGAACACTATGATGTGCCTGATGTTGTCTGCTTCTGGCACATTGATGATGAAGTGTGTCACATCCACTGCATGGAAGTCTGTGCTGACCAGGCGACCTGCCACTATCATCCCAAACACAGACACTGCCATCTCCCACTAATGTGCTGCACTGTCAAAATATCCTGCAAACAAAATGAGGACAGCACACACATCAAGATTAGGAAAAATAGTAACAGGACATTATGAAGGGATAGACTTAGATCACTGCTTGTCCTTTCACTTAGAGAATGACCAAGCACAGCTGCAAATATCAACAATTCAACACTATATGACTTTGTCACAGACAATGCTGTCAGAGTGATGATTGCTGCCCACATAGCACAGCCACATGGGGTCTGTTCCAGTGGCGCCTCCCGGGAGGAGTTTAGAGCAACTTGGAGGAGCCCAGAGCACCGTGTGGGAGCAGCCACAGATACGATCGGAGGAGTTTAGAGGAAGTATCAGCTGTTTGCCTCCAAGGTTGGGTATCTGTTGATATTAACAAATGTGTCAGCCGCGCCATAAACGTACTCCTCGAATCCCCTCTCGTTGTCCCGTCTCGATTTCGGGAGCAAGTTGGAGGAGTTTAGAGGAGGCTTCAGGCGACCTTTGACGAACAAACGACCAGAGGAACTTGGAGGAGGTTAGAGCAGGTTAGAGGTGCCACTGGAACAGACCCATGATAACCACATGGCAACCATGTGGGCATAAGGTATCTCCACCAAAAACTCCCCAGATTTGGCCCACTATATTTTACGAGGGGCATATTTAATATAAAAAAATCGACTAGGGGGACCCAAAGCACATCCACAAAAACTCGCCGTATTTGGCCAGGCCGGCCAAATACGTTGGCCAGGCCGGCCAAATACGGTCAGTTTTTGTGGGAGTACCGTTGGAACAGGCCCTATTTCGTGTATTGATGCGCTAGCCAAAGGGGCCAAGTCCAAGACTAAAACACAACGTGCTGCGTGGTGCTGCTGCGCCACCGCGCTGCATTTGACCGAAGTCTCGCTACCAAATCTGGTAGTCATAATTCACCAACAATACTTTGGCTGCAGACAAATCCAGACCCCGGCCGACCCTTCTGGCAGGGGCGGATACAGGGAGGAGGGAGATCGGGGCTATAGCGCCCCCCCCCCCCCCGAGGGCAAACAAAATATGTGTAAAAGTTTAATTGAAAATAGGGCCCCACTCAAAATGTAGTGGCCCAAATCCAGGAGTTTTTACATTTTGGGGTTAAGTAGGGGCCCCTCAACGGTCATTCTGTGGTCCTGTACCTATTCATTTTCAGTTAATGGGGCAACTGACAGGGGCATGGGGGCCCCTGCCTTGTACCGGGGCCTGTGTCCAATACCACTACCTGGGGCATGGGCCCCCTGTGTTAAGTATCACTACCCAGAGGCCCCTGACAGACAGAGGGGTTTCTCATTGTCTCAGGGCCCCCCGAGTGGCACAAGAGGCATTGTACCCGTCCCTGGGGGCATCCAGGTGGATTATTTTAGCCTTTAGGATAACAAAAACATAAAAAGTTGAAAATGGGGCCTTCTGAAAACAAAGTGGGCCAAATCTGGCGAGTGAAAAACAATTTGGGGGCAGATAGGTTGGGCCCTCAATTTGTAATAGACCCTTTTCAGGGGCTTGGACAAATTTCCATGGGTCCAGTCATCGCTCCAGGGGCCCTGAACGTTCATTCATGAATTCCCAGATGGGCCTTCCAAGGGCCCCAGTTGGCCCTCTAGGTACCCCAGTCGTTCTTGGATCCTCGATGAGCCCAGCCGACCCTCCAATGGATGATGTATTGCCCGTTATCACCCAGTATGCAAAACGTGGCAGGAACATCGACGAGATATTTAAGGCAGCCCACATCCTGCCCCAAATGGGACAGCAAGCTGCCCGGGGCAGAAAAAACCTGCCCCAAATGCGGCAGCCTGCCCGATTTGGGACAGGATTTTTTCTTGACCGGGGGGTGCGGTCGGTCGTAATCACGGTCGCGTTTGATCTAGTGTGAATCGGTAAATTGTTACTTCTGCCCCCAAAAGTCAAAAGCTGTCTCAAAATTCCCAAAGCTTCCCCTAAATTTACAGCTATGCCCCTAATTTTAAAAGCTGCCCCAAAATTTCCAAACCTGCCCCAAATTTTCAAAAGCTTCCCCAAAATTTCAAAAGCTGCCCCCAAATTTCCAAAAGCTGTCCCAATTTTGATGTGTTGGTGCCAACCCTGCCCCAGTATGCAAAACGTGACAGGAACATCGACAAGATATTTGTGGCAGCCCAAATCCTGCCCCAAATGCGACAGCAAGCTGCCTGGGGCAGAAAAATCCTGCCCCAAATGTGGCAGCCTGCCCCATTATAATTGTTTCTTGACAGGAGGGGGGGGGGGGGATGCGGTCGGGTGTTCACAATCACATTTTATCTAGTATGGATTCCCTTTTCAGCCAAAATCTGTTGATTAGGGGAGCCATTGGTCGTAATAGCGTTTTATCTAGTGTGAATCAGTAAATTTTTACTTCTGCCCCAAAAAGTCCAAAGCTGTCCCAAAATTCCCAAAGCTGCCCCTAAATTTACAATTCTGCCCCTAATTTTTAAAAGCTGTCCCCAAATTTCCAAACCTGCCCCAAATTTTCAAAAGCTGCCCCAATTTTGATGTGTTGGTGTCAACACTGTCCAACAAGATGTTGTCAACTTGCCAAGTTTTGCATACTGGGTTATCACATGGTGCTCAAAATAAGGCCCTTCAGGCCCTATTTGCAAAGGGGCAGATACAGACCTTCAGAGAGGGGGCAATTGTCCTGTCCCCCCTGGGTCGACCCTCTGGGTGCCATGGTTGATCCTTGGATCCTTGATGAGCCCAGCCGACTCTCCAATGGATGATTTATTGCCTGTTATCACATGATGCTCAAAATAGGGCCCCTTCAGGCCCTATTTCCAAAGGGGCACATACAGGGGGGGGGGCAATTGCCCTGTTATGGACATACCCAAAGCTTCAAGTTGCTATTGGAAGTTGCTACAAATATTACTAATTACAAACAAACCTGACCTAACTTTTACAGCAATAACATTGTAGGGACCCCTTTTAGAAGGTAATAGTTCAGTAATTCACCTCCCAGTGTTACAGCACGGGAGCCTGAACAAGTGGTGAGGGTGTTGGCAGCTTGATGTCATTGGGAGGGTATTGGTATACTTAATGGTGTAGGCCTGTCTAACCTAACACCGCTATTAAGTCTGATCGGGATGAAACCTAAGATTCGCTTAAGTCTGATTGGGACAAAACCCACTGCTCATAGCCTGATCTGATCTGATCAAGTAGTAAACAGGCCTATGCCATTAAGTATACTCTCTCAATGACGTCATCAAGCTGGCAGCACCGCCCGCCACTTGTTCAGGCTCCCCAGTGCTGTAACACTGGTGAGGTGAATTACTAAACTATTACCATTTAGAATGCTTTGCTGGCATTCACTCGCTAGTCACTGTGCTGCAGAACCTACCCTGGGAAAGCCAAAGTGCCTTACATTTCTAACAACAATCAAACAGATGGGAAAAGTAAGCCATCATGTGCATATCCTAACTAGGTAGGTACTTATCTAGGGCCTTGCCACAAAATGCAAAGCAAATAGTTGAACATGATTCTAAAATATGTTACTCAAACATGCATACACAATTACAAAAGCTTCAACAAATATGTTACTCAAACATGCATACACAATTACAAAAGCTTCAACATCTATTGAAAAGTGAAACGCATTTGCACAGTTACCACCAACACCCAACCCACGCTGAACACACACAAACATTACCACCAAGGCTGAGGCCGTACTGGTACCACCACGGTAAGTTGATGGCCGTACAAGAGATTTATCCAAAGATTATCCCCCACCCCCACGCGAAAACCGCACAACACACGCCTCGGCAGGTGTTATTGTTGTGTCCGTAATCCTTGCCTTTTGGTCCCATTACGTCAAGAATCTCGACCAATGGCAGGGGGTGTTATCCCGGGATTCCCCATGTATCGGCTGCCGAGTGGCTAAGCATTAGCGATGACGTCACTGGTGCTCTGGTCCAGTCAAGGCTATGTAAACCGTTCCAGTCGTAGCCAGCCCCGTCGCCGCAGCTGCGCTTTCGAGCGTTTTGCGCAGTGGCGGCTCGTCATATGCTTTTAAATATGAATTGGTTGCCATTGAAAAAATTTGTGATTCTCATTCTGCACATCGCAGTGCATTTTATCATGGCATATCAACGAAATTATCCGGGTTTTCCATCCACCCGCCAGCTACCATGTCGTGCCTACGTTTACCAAACAATGTCCGTGATTTTTATTTTTTATATAAATTTAGTCAGAATGTTTTTGAATGGATGGATTTCCGCGGTCAGGCCGCGCGCTAAGCATAGCTTGTTGCGCAGGCCCTGGCCCCCACCACCCGATCAAGCAATTCCTGGCGTCCGGCAGCATTTATTTAGAAGCGAAAGTTGTACGTGCCCGACATACCTGGAAACGGTCCGCCCCGCCCTCTGGCGTCAACTGACCTTGACTGTGACCGCTGCCACCGGTCACCCCAGTCAGGGGCAAACAGCGAGCGCCGAAGCGACTCGAAACTCGAACCCGGGCTGCCACTACCGGGTGAGGTCAGTAGTCCGGCGCTCTCCCAACCGAGCTACAGGGGCGGACAAGTTGGCGACTTATTTAGCGGCTTATTTAGCGAAGACCTCCGATTTCTCCCAAAATTACATATATGACCAACTAGATCACGAGAAACAAGAATATGATGTTTGCTTTTCTATAGCACGTGTCCTTCGAGGTCAAAATCAAGGTCAAAGGAAGTTACTGCTCGATTTTGATTTTAACCAAAGGCAAAATGTAGCTCAGGAAAAGTTGTAGCCGCACATTGAAAACCAAATTAATCGAGGTCCAACTTCAAGGTCAAAATCAAGGTCAATCAAGGACGGGGAACTGAAAAAGTGGCAGAAGTTACTGCTCGATTTTTGTTAACCAAAATGTAGCTCAGGAAAAGGTGTAGCCGCACATTGCAAATCAAATGTAATCGAGGTCCAACTTCAAGGTCAAAATTAAGGTCAAAGGACGGGGAATTGAAAAGTGGCAGAAGTTACTGCTAGATGGGCGCTAACGCTAATTAATTGATTTAAACACGTTTTGTGCAGCCTGTGACACTTAAACTTGGTGCTTTATGATGGTGTGGCTCAGAGGGTTGTCACTAGAGACGCAAATTTCAGGACCACGGAGCCGGCGCTGGGCCCAAATTCAGGCCCGGCGTGCCTGAAGCTGTGTCTGAACTCAGGCTTGCCAGGCTCATGCCGGGCTCAGCACAAGTTATCAATTAAAACAAAAAAATAGAAATAAATATTGGCAGAAGTCAGAACATACATGATCATGATAAATTGAGAAAACAAAATATACAACAGTAAAACACCAGCATAACACATAACAATGTCCTAGTTTACAAATTAAAAGTGATAACTAGTACGACCTAGCAAGGAGTGGACACACCAGTGAAACTTAATAAATCAAACTACAGGGTCAATTCATGATCAATTCATCAGCTCAGTCACTGCAGCAGTGTGAGAGTCGAGTGCAGTCAAACAGAAACAACTACCCCAAATCATATTCCACTGTCATCACTAGTAACTAGGTGGGGTGGCATACAATATTATATTTAGTCATCCCATTGCCCCAGGTCACCCCAAATTATTTTGTATAACAAATAAGTACCTATGGAACAAAACCACCCACGTATATGATAATAATTATTGTTAATACTATTGTAAATACATATTACTGAGAATATTTATTGATACATATTTACTATTTAGTTCCACATGAGAAAGGACATATTCAAGTCATATCATTTGTAGTTTTGGTAGTGAACAAATATTGTATTTTATGCAATTACAATTATAAAGGTGGAAAGACTGCAAAACACAAACAAAAACATTTTGCAAAGAAATCTTAAATGGCCAAGACCTATCACAGAATGCAAACCTGTCTAGTTCCACTTCAACTTCTTATCACAATAGCTCCATAATTTATATATGACCTTGCATAATTACACGTGACACACTCCCCGACAACACATTCAAACCCAATTTCCAAACAATGTGTTTTGATGAGTCACATTTGCGACGAATTCGCCAGGACTGGACCGTAAAAGAATCACGTGTGTCAATTAAGAAGTAGATCGATATTCGCGAATGTGTCGCTGACAGATATTCACAACTTCACACCTCAGAATCGCGACGCCTCAGAATTGTGTGAAGACAATTGTTCATGTTCGTATTCGAAAATAAGCTGTAGTATTAAATCTTAACCATTGGTGTCAGTTGAAGTTTAAATATTTTTTAAAGAAGTCCATCTGCCGAATCCGCAATATGTTGACATTTTCATTTTGGTGATTTTAAGTAATTATGGTGATAAAGTTAGTCATTTCGGTGACGGGATTAATTGTCTGCGCCGTTTTGAGCTCAACGCTTCACAATTGTCAAATACTTCAGACGCCATTACGCACAGCAGTGAAGTTGACGTCCGTCAAGCTAGCAGCAGATTCATATTCGCGAATCTGCTGCTGCCAGACAGACATTCGCCGGGCTCGAATATACTGCTACTGGCAGCAGATTCGGCGAATGTCTGTCAGCTGGCAGCATATTCGTGAACAACTTACGCGGCCTTTTTGGCGCGAGCAGCAGATTCAGATATTCGCCGGGCTCGAATATACTGCTACCAGCAGCAGATTCGGCGAATGTCTGTCAGCTGGCAGCATATTCGTGAACAACTTCCGCGGCATTTTTCGCGGATCATCTGAACGCCAACAGCAGATTCGCAACGTGATGTGTTTGAGTTGTTCGGTGAAAGATGGGTACCTTCTAGGTAAGTAGGAGGAGGTTAGAGGTGCTACTCACTGACTGCTTCAAGTCAGTAATACGTTGATCAATGCCTACTTACCTAGAAGGTACCCATCTCTCACCGAACAACTCAACTCAAACACATCACGTTGCGAATCTGCTGCTGGCGTTCAGATGATGCGCGAAAAATGCCGCGGAAGTTGTTCACGAATATGCTCCCAGCTGACAGACATTCGCCGAATCTGCTGCTGGTAGCAGTATATTCGAGCCCGGCGAATATCTGAATCTGCTGCTCGCGTCTAAGATGCGCCAAGAAGGCCGCGGAAGTTGTTCACGAATATGCTGCCAGCTGACAGACATTCGCCGAATCTGCTGCCAGTAGCAGTATATTCGAGCCCGGCGAATGTCTGTCTGGCAGCAGCAGATTCGCGAATATGAATCTGCTGCTAGCTTGACGGACGTGTGAAGTTGTACCAAGGCAGTTGTACGGCCTTGGCTTTGGCAGTGAAGTAGCTCAAGCTTTGTTTATCTGTGCTCACTGCCCAAGGCTGTATAAATATGTGACAAGGCCGTATAAGAGTGGCTCTGTGTGTGACTGGCTTAGATGTTAGTTATAGATATCTTGGCTTGGATAGTGAGAAAACCGAGGATACTCTGTAATTTAAAACAGGTCGATTATTTTACTTTTATCATTCAAGATATGATTGTCACTCCCAATGTTTTTAGTATGTTTGTCATACTTAAATGTCCAGGAAAACTTGCCTTTTCCCCATTATCCTGTGAAGTATATTTAGTATTTACTAGTCCATGTCAACATTGATCAAATAAGTAAGTAGGTTGTAGTACCTCTAACCTCAACATTGTTTGTAGAAGCTATTACAATTACAACCCAAACATTGCATTGTGTGATGTTGAGTGATGAATGCATACTTATTACATACTTTTAAGCTGCTCGTTTGGACTTGCATGATCTATATATCTATCATGCGTCTTATTTTTGTTTTTTATTTTTGCAAACCACCAAAGATGAAAGAAGTCTACTCACCTTGACCTGTTTGACTTTCCTGTTAGTCTGTTGTTGATTATTTATCTCAAGTTCTGACTTGTGTGGGATTTCTTTACTCCATGGTCCATATATATCCATTATCCATTGGTGTTTCAATGTGGTGTGTGTTAAAATGGTGCAAAATGCACATTGCAAACTATAAATATTCCTGCTAAAAGATTTTAAGTGTAGAATGAAGTATACATGCAGATTCCTAGCTTGAGCTGCCGCGTGCCGGGCCTGGCGGGTGCTGCCACATGTGGCCGGCCTTGATGCCGGTCCCAACTCATGTATGAGCGGTGGCGGTGCGGGGCCGGTTCCTGTTTTTGGGGGAATTTTTGCATCTCTAGTTGTCACCCTTCAATATACCCTGGGTTGTCATCCCTTCAGTCGCCATAGGCTCAATTTGCTTTTTGCTATGCAATAAAAAGAACCACGTATGTCAACCAACCAAAAACCATGACATAAGTGGTTCTTTCTTGGGCGTGACATCATCTACACAATTTTGTTTTGGCGCACCGACATTTGTGGCGCGGCTTATATATGGCCTTTTAACATTAGCGAAGGAGTAAAATCTTTTCCCCTTCTCTGCCAAAATAAGAGTGACTTACGAGCAAAATCATATTTAGATAAGTTAGAGATGCATCAGTCTTTCTTTCAGGGTATGTTGTTTGTAAATCAGCTTAGTATTAGTATCTATATAGTGTTTCCAAAAATGCGAGTTATCATTGATTTGTACAGAGGCAAGGGATTCTACGTCCAAATGACGTCACCTCCCCTGAGTCGGATTCGGTCAAATCGCCGAATAACTCTAATTAGTAAAGTCAGGGCAATAGAACACTAGTAAAGTAATCTTGACTCTCCCAGAGGGGTTTCACCTGTGTTGTGGGCCATAGGGAAGCCCGATTTGCTAGCCGCGACCCTTGAGTGACGTCACTGGGCGTCACTTGGACCGAGCGCCGGGAGCAGGGGGGTCCGCTCCGCCTATTTAACATGGGGGAAAAGGGCGACAAATATTAGCAACGTCCGCAGCTTGGTCTTGTTCACGCATCTGCTCATGAGCTAGGTTTTGCTGCCAACAGCTTTTTGGCCAATCAGCGTCTGACACTCTCCACGCTCATTGGTCGACGGCTGATGACGAGGATGAGGGTCAGAATAGCCGAACATCATTTGCTTACGTAACGTTAATTGCATGGCGCCGTGCGGAGGGCATGGGTGTCCAGGAGCTTTTCGAGGATTTGTCCTAGTTTGAGAAAACGTTGAGAGTTATACAAATGTATATGTGAAAGGTCAATTAATTCTGATGCGATGTAACGCAACGTATTTACTATTTAGAGACCGCACGGGGCGGGAGAGCTCCTGCCACGTACAGCGCCCTGGCGCGTGCGTTGCCAGGCAACTAGAGTTGCAGAATTCTGGTCCCAGCGTCCCAGCGCTGGGACCAGACCTGGTCACGGCCGTGACTGAAGCTGTGACTGGCAAGGCCAGCGCCATAGGGTTAGCATTGCAGCGCCGTGACTAAAGCTGTGACTTGCCAGCTCATGCCGTGGCCGTGACTGGGCTGTGACCAAAGATCTCTGATTTACTGCACTGGTCTCCACAGGCAGAAACACATTGCGTCTCGCCGCGGCACCCACTAGCGGATCCAGGGGGAGGGGGGAGGGTATGGCGGCCATGCCCCTCCCCCCGACAAACTTCTAGACAAACCTGAAATCGGCGCAAAATTTACACATTTCCTGACATAGAACAAAATCCAAGCAACTTTTACTAAGGAAAGTTTGTTTTAAATAAGCTATCAATGCATAAGCAAGCGAAATCCGATGAGTTTTCAGAATTGTGTGAGACTTTTTGGAATCCCTCCCCCCACCCAAAAAAAAAACGTTCCCCTCCCCTCACCACCACCGTTCTGGATCCGCCAATGGCGGCGCCTGGTGGGCCGGCGTCGGCTGGAGACGCGGTGAGCGGGCGGGATGGTGTGGTGTGGAGACGCGGGCGGGAAGTGTGATTTTAAACAGTTACTTTGAATTGCTTGAATGCATTTGACAATCGACTTATCTAATCAGATTTTCATGAAACTCGTCAAAAAAGATGAGAATATCTATTTTGTGGGTATGCTTTGGCCTTTACCAAGAACTGTCAGACGTTATCATCGCAAATTGTCAACTGTTATATCAGCAACTTTGTTTTATTTATCAGGTAAGCCTAGTGCAATTTTTCCTTAGCCATAATATGGGCCGCATGATTTAAATTCAGACTATTTGAGTGTTATCACTGTTTGAGTATTGTATGTGGTGGCTGTCCGGTCTGCCATCGTGAGCCAAAGGACGGTTAACTTTGCCGGTCCAAAATGTAAGTAGTTTGAGTCCGATGATAATTTTCTCAACGGCATAAGATACATCGTTCAATTTGTGACAGATTGTTATCTTAATTGTAACGATAGGTCGGCAAATGAAGAAATCAGGCGACATACACCGGAGGAACGTGCGCGTTGGCGTTTTACGTACGGCGGTCCGGCCGGAATCGCCGGTCAGTGGAATTTGCCTGCCCATAACTTTAAAAAAACGGTTGCATTGCGATTTTCCCAAAGTCATCGAATACATCGCTTAATTTTTGGTATATGGACATCTTAAGTGTAACAATCGGCCGGTAAACGAAGGAACCAAGCGGGGAAAAAAACGGGGGGAGTACGCGGCCGACCGGAATCACCGGGCAGCAAACTGTTCCGGCCCATAACTTAAAAAGTTTGGGTCGGATTGCAATTTTCGCAACGGCACCCAATACAACGCTTAATTTGTGGTAGATAGACATCTTAAGTTTAAAAATCATCCGACAAACAAAGGAACCAAGCGACAAAAAAGCGGGAGGGGTCTACGCGTTAACCCTACGTAGGCGACCGGCCGGCCGGCCGCGAGACCCTCATCCGCGTCACAGCAGCTGCGGGGTCGTTGCAACTAAATTACGAGTTGTCGCCACTTTTTCGGCCGGAGCGGTCTACCTGGTTTACATAGCCTTGGCTGGTTCCACCTGGGCTGGTTTACATAGCCTTGGCCGGGAGCCTCAAAACGGCTACGTAAACAAAACTGCGGCCATTCGTAAGATTGTGGTAATCTGGGTAGGGTTTGGCTAGGACTTTGGGCGATGTTTTATTTAGGTGCTGTTTTTTTAGTGTGATCCTGAAAGTTACTTATATCTGATAGGAATGATTCAACATTAATTTAACGATCCTGGCTCCCAGAACTTAACTTCGATGGTGCCTTTTGACAAAACTAGTGTAGATGCCTCCCGAACCGAAGACTAATGTGATGTGGATCAGGATGTGAAAGAGGTTGGTACATTTCTCACCATGGTTCGACTTATCTTAATGTTTGACCATACTTTAACTTTTCACAAGATGCACTAGCACTCACTGGTTTATATATATATATTACCTGGCCAATGCTTTCTGTTCAATTTCTGTACAATCTATAGGTTTCTACCAGATTGGTTTCCCAGTCTTATGAAGACCATGGGTAGGTAGGTTACTAGCTGTGATAGATGGAAAGTGGAAACCCTTGAATGGATACTTGACAGTAGGTTGTTTACCCTTAAGATATTGATAATTATGGTTGTGTCCAGTGTATCTAAATTGTAATTGTGGATGCATTTTTTTATCCCTTTTCAGATTACACCACAGTCCACAAGTTAAACATGCTGTGCTATGTCAACCTGTGGATTGTGGGCTCGCAAGAAGCATAAGCGCAAATAAATTATCTTGCTTTCTTTTGCTTTCCTAAAGAGAAGATGATCTGGGCAGCAGGGGTGAACAAGTGGGTGAACAAGTGTGCCAGGGCAGACCTGTTTAATGGCGAAAATTATTCTGTCTGCTCTGAGCACTTTGTGGAGGAAGATTATGATGCATCATATAATAAAGATAACTTTAGTTCAGGCACCAAACCAAAGCTCAGAATTGATGCAATCCCTTCTAAAAAAAATATTCCAGCATCCATCTCAAGGTATTACACTTGTGGCATCCACATCAGTAAAATAGTTTGCATCTTACATTCTTTTAAGTACTTGCTTGGGTGCTTGGTTAATTATTGCCTGCATATATAAGGTACCTTTACCATTGTTTGTCATGCTTATTTTACACACTACTTTGTATTGACATTTGCATTAATTAATGTACAGTTAGTACTTGTAAGCTTTGCATTGTTTTCTGTGTACCACTTAGCATCAAGGCAGCAGAATGCTAGGATCATAGATGTCAAATTTAGTTATATAATTGAAAGATTGAGATGATTGTCTGGATGAGCTGATTGTCTGGTGCATATCTATGTGGTTCTGATGCATAACTTAACCCTCACCCTAGGGGGCTGACTGCCCCCCCCCCTCCCCTGAGGTTTTTCTTGAATAACTTTTGATTTGATGGTGATATGTTTTGTCACACCATATTGTAATTAGTGCATATAGCTACATCCCTGCATTTATTTACCAATGTGTTGCATATCTACAGGAAGACAGACAACTCAGTGAAGGCGTGCCTGACTCTGGTGTCAGTGGAGGCGTGCTGGACTCCGTCGACAGTGGAGGCGTGCCAGACTCTGGTGTCAGTGGAGGCGTGCCAGACTCTGGAGGCAGTGGAGTCACGCCGGTCTCTGGTGGCAGTGGAGTCGTGGCCGGGCTCAGGTGGCAGTGGAGACGTGCTGGACTCTGTAGGCAGTGGAGGCGTGCTAGACTCCGTCGGCAGTGGAGACGTGCTGGACTCCGTCGGCAGTGGAGGTGTGCTGGACTCCGTCGGCAGTGGAGGCGTGCCGGACTCTGGTGGCAGTGGAGGCGTACCAGACTCTGGTGCCAGTGGAGGCGTGCTGGACTCCGTCGGCAGTGGAGGCGTGCCGGACTCTGGTGGCAGTGGATGCGTGCCGGACTCTGGTGGCAGTGGAGGCGTGCCGGACTCTGGTGAGTGTCGCTTCCACCTGCGGCTCAGGTAGTTGAATGCCGCTCGCGCTGAGATCAAGGCACAGGAAATAGCAGCGAACCAGGTTCGCCAGCACAGCCGGAGCTCCGAGTGATCTGGCGGAGCTCCAAGTCATTGCTGACCTGTCACCATCTGCCGCTAAACGGCCGCTGCGCGACCGCATACAGACCGCTGTCCTGGCGTCTTCTTCCGCCGCCCTGCCGCTGCCTGTCGCTGCCATGGCGTCGTCTTCCGCCGCCCCGCCGCTGTCCTTCCGTAGCCCGGCCGCCGCCGCTGGCGAGAGTGAGCGGACGTCTTCGCAAAGGAGGCCAGTGCCCTCCTCCAACAATACACGCCCATCGACGTCGCCACCACCCAGAAGGCCGTCTCCCGATCCGCCACCTCCACCTGGGCTGGCAGCGATCATGGCCTGGCGGGCGGTACAAGGATCATGAAACCCGCCAGCGGGGCCCGGTCGGCGACGGCGACCGTCTCGCTACGGTGGACATCCGGCAGCTCCGAGCCGGGCACTGGAGCGGCTCGGAGCAGTACCTCCACCGGATCGGCCGCCGACCTACGCTCGGCTGAGGGCAGTGCAGCGCCGAGGGATGTCCCGCCGCCCTGTGCCGGCTATGCAGAGAAGAGGCTGACACACCGTGGCACGTGCTGCAGCGGTGCCCCGCCCTGGTCAGAGCTCGCCTCCGGCACCTGGGCGTCATCCACCCGGACCCGACTACCCTGCGCGATGACGGTGTGGTGGCGGCCTTGACCGCCGGATTCCGCTCCCAACTGAGCCGCAATGGCTACACCCGGGATGCGAGCCGGAGGGAGTAACGAACGAACGAACGAGAGTTGTATTCTGGCATGTCGCTGTCCGCCGCCGAAGGATGTGGCGAGATTGGCACTCTCGCCTGTCTGGTCTGCCGCTGTTGGCATCGAGGTAGGGGGGCGAGAACGACAATGCCGTGCCGTGTGTGCCACAGTATGTTGCTTTGTGCCGATGTGTGCCGCTGTCGGGTGGGGGTGGGGGGCGAGAGCGGCACTCTGGCCTGCCTCTGTCTACTGCGTGACTGTCTGCCGCTGTGTGCCACTGAGGGCGGAGGCGAGAGCCGCACTCTGCCCTGCTGCTGTCTGCTGCTGTCTTGACACAAGCTCTGTTTACCGTAACTAAACACGTCTGTCTGAGAAGGATCCCAGTCTGTCATGGCACTCGGAGGGGTGTCACAACCCGTCGGGAAACTATGTGAGACGTGCTGGCCACCTTGAGCAGTGTTGCAAAATACATATTCGCTCTTCTTGTGTCGGAATGTGGACAGCTGATTAAATGAACCGTAGCTTGATGATTCGTAAAAACGATGTATCACAGATATCGAATGATGACAGTTTGTTGAAGTACGGATATACCACACCAAATTACATCCCACGAACTACATTTAGCGGCCGACCGATACTTGGCTCCACAAGCGGGACGCGGGCGAAGAGACGCCCAGTGACGTCACACGGTGGTCTGCAGGATGTAAACAAATCGCCTGGTGACGCTACCTTCTTATAGGGCCTTGACTCTCCCTGCTTATAGGGCCTTCGTGTGGTTCACGGTAGATAAAATACTAATAATGGTAATAATGGAAGATAAAATATGGGTGTAGTTATTAAGCTACCTTGCCTTGGTGTGGCTCTTGTGCTAGTAGTATACCCACAAGGTGCTCTGCTTCTTCGCTAGATTTCAATTTGCCTTGTTTTGCTAGATAAAGATAAGACTTGTTAGCTGTACCTACAGGCACATATTTAGGGGGTGGTGCTGGGCGCACACCCTCCCCTGAAGGCTTATGAATTCAACAAAAAACTCAAATATTTATAAAATTGGTGCAACATCCCTCATAATCACTCCATTTGTTACCAAAAAGACTGGATGTTTGAAAGTACCAATGAGTTTGTTGGTACTTTCAAATATCCAGTCTTTTTGGTAAGAAATGGAGTGAATATGAAGCATGCTGCACCAATTTGATAAATATTTAAGTTTTGTGTTGAATTCATAGGCCTTCAGGGGAGGGTGCGGGCCCAACGCTGATGCTTGTACCAACTTATTTTGATTGGCCATAAAGACTGCACCCATTACCATACCATGGAATGATTATGCATATGTGCTTGATGTACCTAGCTATTTGTTACTCATTACTTTTAATTTCCTTTCCTCATTAATCATTTTACTAGGTTTAGTTACTTGTAGTGATTCACATGCTACTATTTTATAATGTCCCTTGTACTGGGAATGTTTCTGACTGGGGTTGGTCATCAAATGGTCAGTATTTGATTATAATAATGTTCAAGTAACTTTGGTGTGCTAAGGTTAAATTTCATGGGTTAGGACCATCATTCATTCAATCACCCAATCAGGAAATTGTTCATCAACCCTGGCATTGAAGCTCACAGGCAATGAGGTTTTAGACCCTCAGGCCTCAGTGACCCCTTCATTTAATGTGATTTAAATTCATTGTACTGGATTTGGTTCTTTCTCAGAAATCCATCTAATCAAATAGTAGTATTAAGTTATTAAAATTTGTGGAGTGAAACTCTAGTGAAAATTGGGTCATTTTGTGGCATTGTGTAGTACAGTTTTGAATAGATTATCAATATTTTAACTCATTGAATTTTCAGTGATGAGTTACTATTTAGCTAAAACTGTTTCCTTCCAGAAGTACATTTGATTGATATGGTGCAAACAGCATCAGAAGTTTACACATTTACAGAAGAATGAAAGTTTGAACTGCTGTGAAGATGCACATTGTGTGAAACACTTGCCTTAAACCCTCTACAGCCAAGCATGTCTGCATCACCAGTGATCTACATAATTATACTGCTACTGTTGCACGATGACTGCAGGGCCAATGGCCAGCGAGGTTCTGCACCAATTGAGCCAAAATTCGAGTTTGTTCCAACTCTGCATGGTGGCAGCAACATCACAGTGACTGCTCCTTCAGATCTGTTGAACAATCTAACATTCATCCAACTGGACTCAAAAGACAAGGTGGTGGTTGAGTACTGCATTCCGCTCTCCTCCGAGAGTATTGCCATTCCTGCCGGTGGCGGCGGCGGTGTGCTGGTCGTAAGCACGGCTGTGGAGGAGCACCTACCCCTGACGGACTACTGTGTGCGTCTCACGTGCTCCTGTGAGCTGGAGCGGTACTGCCTGATGCGGCCGCTCGACTGCCATTACCGTGTCCCCCACAGTGCCGGTGTGGACATGGACGTGTGGGTGGACCGGATGGACGTGTCTCCGGTGCAGCTAGTGGACACGGACACCGGACCGGCCGTCTCCGTGGTATTCACACAGGCAGGGCACAAGTGAGTCCGCCGACCTGTCCGATCTACAGGCTCGGTAACCGGGCACAATGCGGGGTATAGACAGAGGTGTTGAAACCTTTGGCAATCAACATGTTGATGTTAATTACGATCACTCGTCGATGGGATACAACATATTGAGGGTGGTCCAGAGCGTATATGCCCACACGTGCACTCACGCACGCACGCACGCACGCACGTACCCGCGCACCCGCGCACACCGCACAGCGCACACACACACACTGCCGTCCACGCGCGGTCCTACGTACTCGTGAAGCGCTCCTTAGTTGGTCCAGCGTCACATCTTGAAGCTTTTGCTCGGTCTCCAAATGGAGCCTCGCCCCTCCTCACAGATCCTCCGCCGAACTGTGCCATTCGTGTCCAGCCTGATGGCAGGGCGCATCGCACGATTTACGTTTTTCACCCCGCTGACCCGTGGCAGCCGGTTGCGAGCGCCCTGTGGCGGCGAGACATCAGCAGTGTTGTCTCGTCACTCACCACTGGGGAACACGCATTGTCTCGTAGCTGTTGAGGAGAATGGTTTGAGGGATGATAGGCCAATGCTTAATGCTCAATGCAGGCCAAGTTGCTGAGTTACTGTATGTCATGCTCTCGCATGAATCCACGATATCCCCAGAAACTGGAAGCTGTTCTTGTCTGTTTCACATTCTCGTGTTCCGACAGCGTGAAATGTCTTCACACGTAATTGTTCTAGTGTTGCAGTGCTGTGAATGACTACACCGAATCTACGCTGGTGCGCGACACCGTGATTGGTGTGAGCCGTGTGACTGAGGGTGAGGTGGCGGGTTGCTCTTCGCAGGTTCCCTGAACTGCTGGTGACACACGATGGCTGCGTCGACGCCAAGGACCTGATGAAGGTGCGGGTTCCCGCCGACCAGACGTACGTGCTCAACGAGAACTGTGCGCTCGCCTACGACCGGCCCATCCATCTGCTGGTAGGTGCCCGACGGGCCGACGGCGAGCGACGCTCGAGTCTGGTGAGGCGCGGAAGCAGCGCTGCGCGGAAGGGAGAACTGTTCATTGTCACGTGCTGCTCAGCTCTGAAACTGATGCATCAGCTGTTTATAGTGTCAAGCCAAGACTGCCAGAGATGGTTAGCAGTTTGGTTAAAACGAGACCTTTGTTATTATGTGGTCTTACGACAGCGCGTCAACCGGTCCACGTGCCGTCGGGAACGGTCACCCTGTTCCATTGTATGGTGGCGGTCAGGTCACACCTTATGCAGGAGCCGCACCAGGGCCAGCGGATCGAACCCAATCACTGGCACAGAAAGCAGCGATAGTTACCGCCGGCCAGCTCGCCGCCAGACTCGGGATTTGTTCTTCGGGCTGTTTGACCACTTGCCGCTAGCTCATGCGGCTGTTATGCTAGGGTGTAAAAAAACACCTTTTCTTGTGCAAGCTTGCCAATTGACACGGCGTTCTTCTGTAGGCCAATAACAAGTATGACAAATTTCATTGCGATCCTTTGAGTTTTGGTCCCCCGGGCCTCCAATAGTTTTGGTCCCCCCGGGCCTCCATAAACCCCCGAGGCGGACTTTGCGTGACAATGGTATCTTTTGAGCGTCATAGCTTCAATAAAAATGCACACAACTTTATCAAGTTATATATTTTTACAATCACGATGATTCGAACAACACAAATATAACAAGAAAATTGATCTAGGTCAACTTGTAAAGAAGTGACCTCGTGACCTAGGTCAACCCCTACCCAAAAGGCCAAAAATCAAAGTCGTCGTACAGACCTCCGCGTCTGTGCATTTGAAAGCTCTTGTCGAGTAGAATAACTTTAATTCAGTGGAAATACTCTAAATTCAAGTTTACGTTATATGAGTCATAAACAGCTACCAAAACCCAGCCTTCAATAGAGCTCTATTGAAGGCATGGTTTTGGTAGCTAATGCGTTCTCCCACCCAGCGCAGCACCACTTCCACCCTCATGTCTCAGATTTCGACGAAAATTGGTACCGGGGGTTATCTGGTGCGTGGAATTCGCCTGGCTCAATTTCAGGTCTGTGTGACCTGCAGGTCTCAAGATATAGCCCTAGGCGTTTTTAGGACTTGACGTGACATTGGCATCTTTTGAGTGCCATAGTTGCAATAAAATGCACAACACTTTATCAAGTTATATATTTTTCCAATCACGATGATTCGAACAATACAAATCTAAAAAGGAAATTGACCTAGTTCAACTCGTAAAAAAGTGACCTCGTGACCTAGGTCAAAGGTCACCATCTCAATCTTGTGCTATTTTCGTTCACCAACTTTTATTCCGCAGATAATAAGGTTGGTATGTTTTCTTTTCGCCAACAAAAAAAAATATGTCTTGGTACGAGCACCCAAATAGCCTTCCAGTGGCATAGACGACCGCCCTTTTCATCATTTTGCCTTCGTGATACCTAATAGAACCGAAGCGGTTTTGTACCGACTTCCTTACAACGTTAATGCATTAATTATCATTCTGATTTCGACGAAATCGGTGCCGGGTATTATCTGGTGCGTGAGATTCGCCTGGCTCAATTTCAGGTCTGTGTGAGCTACGGGTCACAAGAGTTTTTACAAGGCCCGAGGCGGTTTTAAGACTTTGCGTGACAATGGTATCTTTTGAGCGTCATAGCTTCAATACAAATGCACACAACTTTATCAAGTTATATATTTTTACAATCACGATGATTCGAACAACACAAATATAACAAGAACATTTATCTAGGTCAACTTGTAAAGAAGTGACCTCGTGACCTAGGTCAAAGGTCACCGTCTCACTCTTGTGCTATTTCCGTTCACCAACTTTATTCCGCAGATAATAAGGTTTGTTTTATTTTCACCAAGAAAATAATATTGTGTGGTACGAGCACCCAAATAGCCTTCCAGTGGCATAGACGATCGCCCTTTTCACATTTTGTAAAAGGGCGATCGTCTATGCCACTGGAAGGCTATTTGGGTGCTCGTACCACGAAATAGGATTTTCTTGGTGAAAATAAAACAAACCTTATTATCTGCGGAATAAAAGTTGGTGAGTGGAAATGGCACAAGAGTGGGACGGTGACCTTTGACCTAGGTCACGAAGTCACTTCTTATCAAGTTGACCTAGGTAAATTTTCTTTCTATATTTGTGTTGTTCGAATCATCGTGATTGTAAAAATATATTACTTGATAACGTATTTTGAATTTGTATTGAAGCTATGACGCTCAAAAGATACCATTGTCACGCAGTCTTAAAAACGCCTCGGGATATATCTTGTGACCTGTAGGTCACACAAACCTGAAATTGAGCCAGGCGAGTTCCACACACCAGATAACCCCCGGTACCGATTTTCGTCGAAATCAGAATGATAATTAATGCATTAACGTTGTATGGAAATTGGTACAAAACCGCTTCGGTTCTATTAGGTATCACGAAGGCAATATGATGAAAAGGGCGATCGTCTATGCCACTGGAAGGCTATTTGGGTGCTCGTACCACGACATATTATTTTTTTGGGTGAAAAGAAAACATGCCAATCTTATTATCTGTGGAATACAAGTTGGTGAACGGAGATAGCACAAGAGTGAAACGGTGACCTTTGACCTAGGTCACGAGGTCACTTTTTTACAAGTTGACCTAGGTCAATTTTCTTTTTGGATTTGTGCTGTTCGAATCATCGTGATTGTAAAAATATATAACTTGATAAAGTTTTGTGCATTTTATTGCAGCGATGGCACTCAAAATATGCCAATGTCACGTCAAGTCCTAAACACGCCTCGGGCTATATCTTGTGACCTGTAGGTCACACAGACCTGAAATTGCGCCAGGCGAATTCCACGTACCAGATAACCTCCGGTACCAATTTTCGTCGAAATCTGAAACATGAGGGTGTTAAATTACCCTGCTGGTGTTGCGCTGGGTGGGAGAACGCACCAGCTGTTTATGACTCATACAGGGTGTTTCACAATGACTGCTACTTTTAAATCAGCCGTAGGAAGACCAACAATATTATTAAGGTCGTGGATTTTTAGGTTATATTGTTGCTAAAATGTTGGGGTTTTATCTGTACAAAAATTACCCCGAAACAATTAGTCTGATGAATGTTTAGGCCAACAATTGCGGAATTCTCAGGAAGCCACTTGCAGAATTATCGTCTGCCTGCCTGGTGGGCTGCGTTCAGCGGCACGGTAACATGGGGCTTATACGGCTTCCAGCCCAGCTTCTTCCGCATAATCCGCCACACAGTTGTCGTGGATGTGCCCAACGACTTGGCAATCCTGGGGACAGAGATGCTGGTCTTGGCTGCTTGATATGGCTTCACCATCTGTCGAATTGTCTCCACGACCTCAGCTGATGTTGCAGTTCGACCTTGAGGCTTTGATGGGGAGATGGAGCCTGTTGACTGAAGCCTTTCGATCAGTCTCTTGAAAGCCATCCTTGATGGTATGCCATTTATTTTCTGAAAGTAACTGCCTAACTTTCGGCGCACTGCAGCTACGCTTTTCAGCGCACCATACTGAGGGACTGCCTAAACTGCCTCTTCGTTTGAAAACGGCGCGTTGCAGCGTTTCTTGGGCCTCGCCATTGTTGGCTATAACATTCATCAGACTAATTGTTTCGGGGTAATTTTTGCACAGATAAAAATCCTACCGTTTTTGCAACAATATAATCTAAAAATCCGAGAGCTTTATAATATTGTTGGTCTTCCTACGGCTGATTTAAAAGTAACATGCATTATGAAAAACCCATCGCAATGCAATTTGGCATACTTGCTATTGGCCTAGAGAAGAACGCCGTGTCAATTGGCAAGCTTGCACCGACAAAAGGCGTTTTTTTACACCCTACTGTTATGCAAGGAGCCTAAACACTGAACAGATGCTTTTGATAAACTTAGTGGAGTCACAGACAACTTACCCGAATTTTCCGGTTATAAGACATCGAATAACGATTTCTTTATTCGGCAGTGTCATTCAAAGTGTTCTGACCTGATGCTGAGGGCACTTAATCAGACCACTTGCTCGGCCGTCATTTTCTGTCATTGTCGCGTCCTTCAGTTATTACGTCCTCCCGTGCTCCCGTCTTCCTGTCCTCCGCCCTCCTGTTCTGTCCTCCACCCTCCTGTTCTGTCCTCCGCCCTCCTGTTCTGTCCTCCGCCCTCCTGTTCTGTCCTCCGCCCTCCTGTTCTGTCCTCCGCCCTCCTGTTCTGTCCTCCGTACTCCTGTTCTGTCCTCCGTACTCCTGTTGTGTCCCATGCACTCCTGTTCTGTCCTCCGCCCTCCTGTTCTGTCCTCCGCCCTTCTGTTCTGTCCTCCGTACTCCTGTTGTGTCCTCCGCCCTCCTGTTCTGTCCTCCGCCCTCCTGTTCTGTCATCCGCACTCCTGTTATGTCCTCTGTACTCCTGTTCTGACATCCGTACTCCTGTTGTCCGTCGTACTCCTGTTGTCCGTCGTACTCCTGTTGTCCTCCGTACTCCTGTTCTGTCCTCCGTACTCCTGTTCTGTCCTCCGTACTCCTGTTATGTCCTCCGTACTTCTGGTCTGTCCTCCGCACTCCTGTTGTGTCCTCCGTAACTCCTGTTTGTCCTTACGTCCTCATCCCTTCAGCGCACGTTACCGGAAGCCCATTATTCACGCTCTGCTTTTTCTTAGGTGGAGCCGAGCACCAAGTACTGCAAGGAGAGCAACAACTGCGAGAGTTATCCGGCCGTCCTGCCAGCGATGCGGCCTCTGCCGCGACAGACGGCGCCGGCGCCGACGCACGTGACCGGGACGCCCGTCCTGCTGACAGCCGGGGTGCCGCTGTTGGGTGTGGCGCTGCTGGCCGTGGCCGCCGCCGTCCTGCTCTCGATCCGGCGGACGCATAGGAGAGCAATGAACAGCCTCCCCAACACCGGTGCCGCCTACGAAAATGACTGCTTCGCTCACGGAT
Source organism: Chirona hameri (assembly GCA_036785665.1). Taxonomy (NCBI): domain Eukaryota; kingdom Metazoa; phylum Arthropoda; class Thecostraca; order Balanomorpha; family Balanidae; genus Chirona; species Chirona hameri. The sequence goes on from JAXIVJ010009171.1 coordinate 41,989, forward strand.
CGAACGACGCCCCCTGCTGCCAGAGTTTCGCCGCTGACTGTCCGACCGCGGCGGAGGGGCGTGTCGGACCCAGCGTGCTGCTGCTGCACCTGGCCCGCTCTGACGCCGAGCGGGCGGCCGTGCGCCAGCTGGCGGCCGAGCTGCGCGCCCGCGGTGCCGCCGTCACTGACAGCGCCGCGCCCGAGTGGCGGCGGGTGGCGCGGCGGGACGCGGCCGCGCTGCCGTCCACCGTGCTGGCCGGCGGCCGCGTGCTGCTGCTGAGCTCGCCGGCGGCGGCGGCGGCGGTGGCGGCCGGCGGCGGGCCGGGCGAGCCGGAGCGGCTGCTGGCGGCGGCGGTGCGCCAGCTGGCCGGCAGTCGGCTGATGGCCGACTACGGCCGGCTGTACCAGGCGCGGCTGGCGGCCGACTCGCCCACCGTGGCCGGCCTGGTGCCCGGCGCCGTCTACACGCTGCCCGAGCACCAGCACGAGCTGGTCACGGCGCTGCTGGCCGGCACTATTCCCGACAGTGTCACCAGCACTAATTCCGGCGTCAACACTGGCATCGACACCAGCATCAACACCGACACACACATCGACACCATCACCGACACCATCACCGACACCAACACTGGCACCAATATCAGCACCAACGCCGGCACCGACACCAACATCAACTCGGACTCCGGATCGGCGCAGAAGGCCGAGCCAGATCACAGGGGTGCAGAGCGCTAGCGGCGTGGCTGAGCAGGCCATATAGGTGAGGAGAACGAAGTCACACCAGAAAACGGGTTCAGGGCGGCTCAACTTTCGGGGCGGGGGGGGGGGGGCGTGGGAGGTGCAAGACGTGCTTTCTGTAGAAGTGGTCGGTCCATGGGGCCCATTGACAAGTGCGCGCTGATGGGAGATGGGCATTGTGAAAGATGGACTTTTATATATTTAAAATGTGATATTTGCTACATAATGGATGGTGCGTGGATTGTAAAAAGTGAAGGTCTCGCTGCGTTTGGTTTAACCCGGCATTGGCTGGGGTCTCAGCCGAACACCATTGACGGGGGGCGTTAAATGCCCCCCCCCCCCCCCCCCCCCCCCGGTTATCTTCCAAACCAACAATAATCCCAGCGAGACGCGTAATGCGGCGTTCGAAAGCTCTCAATGAGACGAATCGAAAGCATACTCAATGTCTAAAGTGAGGGAAAATCAGGTCACGGTCAGGTCAAAGGTCAAAATCGACGTATTTGAGTTGATGGGCCAAAGCCTTCGATTACGGCCATTTTTACACAAAGTGCTTCCAAAGGTATGATAAACATCCCGCATGAGCCAAAGTGAGATTGTTGGCAAAAGCCAAGATCAGGTCATAAAAGGTCACTATGTGCAAAATATCTACGAATATCATGCAACACATGTTTGATGGGGTTGTATGGGTTATTTTCCACGTATAATTCGATAGTGATGTCATTTTACCACCTGACTTCATTTACGTGAAGTTAGTGTCAAGACGGTCAAAATGTAAAATTGATGAATATAAATGGAAAAGGCATGTTTCTAGATAAGTTTTGTCTCAGAAATGCAGTGCTGGCATTTATTTGTCGTATCTGGTCAATAAAAGCCAAAAAACGCAATTTTAAAATATGATTTCATTAGTTACCACTACTTTATATGCCATAAGTCAGTTAAAAATGGTTATATCATTTTATAATTTGGTATGGTAGTTGTCCATATGTGGTTCTCTGACATATATTCGTTTTTTAATATCTTTGAAATTTGTATTTTGTGGACATTTTTTCCCCCAAATAGTTTTATTGTTTTATTTTTGGGAGTCAAAAAACAAAATTGTCAACCATCTAAGATAGCCATGTTGTAGCCCTTGTCATTTGCTATCTTTTGACGTTTCTCGAATGCATTTGGCAGAAAAATGACATTTGTACGGTCTGTTAAAGTTTAGCTGATTTTTGTGTAAAACTCGTGTGTAGTGACGTCACTAAATTCACTAACTCGATTTACGTGACGATTTCACGTTACTATTTACGTAAACGTGATTTAGAAGAAGATACCCGAAGTTTCACGTTGATAGCTCTATTGTTTTTGAGCTATTACTAAAAATTCATCAGGGGGGCGTTAACCCCCCCCCCCCCCCCCGTCAATGGCGGGTTAATCCGCATCGTGATAACCATGGCACACCGATCATCTTATCCATTTTGTATAGCGGATAGTCCGAGGTGATATGATTGCGATTGGCATCGGAATTGTGCTGTAGGGCACGTAACATTTACAAACGACATGGCCATGTGTGTCCCCGCCCCCTGGCGTACCACTTGGCTGACACGTGATAGCGATATTAGTCTAGGTGCATTCACCATTACGAGCTTGCGCAGTGTAAAGTACGCTGTGCGAAATGTTGTACTTGTTTACCAGTTTGGGCAGGTTTAAACGATGTTAATGCGGCAATAAATATTTTTGTAAATAACAGTACCTTTTTATGCATGGAATGCTGCATTGGCAGCAGTGGTGTTTGTTGCAACTGAGTGGTGCTGTTCGTTTTTTTTTTCTCTCAATCGTGACTTTAATTCTGCGGCGGAACTAGTTGTCGACCTGTTCCGTTAGCGTACCGTGTGCGTGCGGTGAACCGGCTGCTAAACCTAGCACGACTTTGACCTCTTGCCTCCTATACAACGGCGGGAACATGCGATGCATACTCTAGACAATACTGCAGGCCGATAAGGTTGAATAGGGTAGCTCACTAGCATGTAGCATAATCACTATCCATTGCTTGTATTCAGTTTACTTTTGATTTATTTAAGCGTTCATATACCTACTGCTAGGATGGAGTGGATTTCTGCTACAATATCGCACCGCGTCACCGGTTTCATGGTGTTACCGGGCATCATATCGCACCGGTTTCAAGGCTTACATGTTTAGTGTCTAGCCGACTAGTGTCGCTGCCGGTGTCAGTTGCATGGTTGGCTGACATACATAAATGACAATATACAGTCCGTCATGTTCAATTCACTCATGCTTGTTCCTGTTGCTTTGAAGGCTGAATGATTTGGTGTTTTAAGCTTATCCATCGTACGCGTGTTCCGTCTTGCAGCATTTTGCAAGCTAGCGTGGTCGACATCTCGACACCTTCACAGTATGTCAAACGGACGGTATTGTCAACAGCTACTGTAGTTACCACTGTTGAGTACCACCTAATATGGCGCCACCGTACATCTGGAGTACCGTCAGGTGTCATAAGTCGTACGTAGTCGCGCTGGAGATCGGGCCTTTTCAGTTCTACACGATACACTAGTTCCATTGTGTGCTCTCAGATTAGCGTCGCTCGTGACGTGACGCTCGTGACGAATGCTGCATCGGTGCAGCTCTGTCCGCAAGCCTATGATAGAACCGTGCACTAGCTGTCCTGCTTCTACGCTTCTGTACCATGGGGCTTCCATTACGTCGTCTCGTGTGATGACTGATGAGTGAGGATCTGTCCGTGCTGTGACCCGACGATATTTACCGCTTTTTATACTCAAGTGGATTGTTACGTGTGTGTGTGTGCGCGGGGTTAAGGCGAAGGAATCTTGCCATAGTGTACCTCTATATAAGTACGGTATTGGATGTTGGACGATCACGGTATTGGATGTTGGACGTGCAGTTCCGATGTCTTCCGGTGCGCGGTCGCCCGGCTGCATACCTGTCCTGTTGCGGTGCACTTGGGTCATCACTGTGGGGTGACTTTGTGCCTGACGCCGGGATCGGAACGGTTCTTCATTTTATGGGAGGACTGCCATAGCCAATATATGCTTTTGCGCTTTTTGATTTGTTTTGTTACGCTTCAACTGCTGGAGTGGACAAGACTTCGCGCGACGCGTGGTGATGGACTCTGCTGTAAATTATATCATTTTAACAAAGCGTGTAGCGTTGGTTTTAGTAGAGAATAACTTGCAATGGGCCCGGATAGCCCAGTTGGTAGAGCATTAGATTCAGAATCCATGGGTTCAGGTTCGAATCTGGCTTCTCGCTAAGTCCTCTGGTCTCCTCGCTTCGGTCGGCTTAGAGACACCGACGACGTATGAGCCGTCAGACGTCATAGAACAGAGTAGCCGCCAGTCACCGCGTCTCCTAGGATTGAAGACAGCCTGCCCAGCCCGTTGGCTTCACCTGACTGCTGCCACCGGCCGCAAGTTATTCCCGCCAGGAGCAAACAGCGGGCACTGAAGCGACTCGAACCCATCCTGCCAGGGGAGTCAGTTTGTAAGCCCTACGCTCTCCCGACTGAGCTACCCGGGCGGACGGGTCAGTGCCGTTCATTAGTGGTACCTCAGTCATCACCTCAGTCCCGGTCCAACGTGACTTGTTCGTCGATCTGAGGCCAATGTTCACGATTACTTCCACAGATACGCTAACAAGGTGTCTCAACAAACATGCTAGAAACCAACATTTATTGAAGGCTGACAAGGCAGTACTGACAGCTGCTGCATGACAACCCGAGTAGGTACACCTCAAACGGGCGGCAACGCCGAACCAGCAACCGAGCAAAGCATAGGAGGAAGCATAATTGATACTTCAATCTACAAACAGCGGGGTAAAGGCACAAAGCAACAGTAACGACGAGCAGAGGGGTAACTTCCGGTTACGAGATGAGCAATAGTGATTTGTCAAAACGATCTCGCCACAACGGCACCAGTGTTGAGCGTATCTGGATCCCGCCGATGACCGTCAGCACAGTTCAGTAATGAAAGCATACGACTGCGACCGAGCCCAGGCCCAGGTAGCCGTTACACGGCACAACTCTCAGACGGCCACTGGAGAAAAAAAAACTACCACTACCGCAGCATGTCGCCTCAGAGGCCATGACAATAATATCAGACAGCGGCCCTGGGAGCCGGCTGCCGCCAACACTAGACGACTACGTCGCCCCACCACCGTCACAGCGACTACGAGGCGTGGCGGTGGTCACGTGTGACTATGGGCCTATCCCTACGGGCGACTACACGCGACTACGAGGCGTGGCGGTGGCCACGTGTGACTATGGGCCTATCACTATCACTAAGGGCGACTACACGCGACTACGAGGTGTGGCCGTGGTCACCCGATATAAAGCAGAGTATACATGTTACCGCTCACCGGAGGTTAAAGCACTTCGGGATGCGACGACTGCCGCCTACTCTCAACAGAGAGTCAGAACGCAATGAGACATGACTGCACAGTGCACGTAGGCAAGTCGCCAGTGTCGCCAACTTTGCACTAACCCAACGAGTCCAGCTCAACTGAGCCACATACGAAACACTGACAGACGTTGGTCGTCTGACAGACGTTGGTCTTCTGACAGACGTTGGTCGTCTGACAGACGTTGGTCGTCTGACAGACGTTGGTCGTCTGACAGACGTTGGTCGTCTGACAGACGTTGGTCGTCTGACAGACGTTGGTCGTCTGACAGACGTTGGTCGTCTGACAGACGTTGGTCGTCTGACAGACGTTGGTCGTCTGACAGACGTTGGTCGTCTGACAGACGTTGGTCGTCCGACAGACATGACACACTCTATAGCAAACCACACACTCCTGCACCGCAGTGAACACCTCGAACTGTGGGATGAGCATTGCACCGATTGACAGTTATCAATGCGCTGAGCTGGACAACTGGCAACACGAGTTATCAATGTGCTGAACTGGACAACTGGCAACACGAGTTATCAATGCGCTGAGCTGGAAAACTGGCAACACGAGTTATAAATGTGCTGAACTGGACAACTGGCAACACGAGTTATCAATGCGCTGAGCTGGAAAACTGGCAACACGAGTTCAATCACTGGCTGAAATATCACTACAACCGCAGATACAGCGACAGTGCGCACCACTGTGCTCGGATAGAAGCTGACGGGTGTGGCGGTGTTCACAAAACCCAGACAGGGTAGCCGCGTGGTGTACTCAATGTTGAACACGTTTACAGGCCAGAGCTAATCTCATAAAATAAAATGTATAACTCCCAGAGGACTTGAATGTTATGCTGCGTAAAGTAACGTCCACTTAGCTGTAATGAAAATCCTCGAGCCTAATGTTCCCGAAAGGTATCGATACAATCATAGAGCGTCGTAAAGAAGTCCTTACACTCATCGCATATCATGTTTGAATAACCAGTCTGATCTGGGCGACATGCACAGACAATGGTCCATGGATATAGCAAGAATCTTGTAACATAACAAATAGCTCGGAGCGATTGATAACCACCTATCTTGAGCTGCTGTGCTCACGCCTATTCCCACTGTTCGATCCAGGGCAGGTGCATAGGATAACAATAGCATAACTTAGCATGGCCAGACACACACCGACGTTTCTCAAGCCATACACACGATAATACGGCGAACTATGTTCTTTTGATTTTAAAATGTCACTTCAGTAAAAAAGTATACACATTTCAGGTACTACATGTCTTGAGATTCAGCAGGTGGAAATCCACAGCTATTATGGCTACTTGGTACTAATATGGTAAACAGAATAAAAAATAAACCGTCATTTTGATTTAAAAGCAATATCCATTTGTGAAAACATCTTCAGGTACCCATAAAAGTCGTTATGGTAACAGCAACGAAATCAAACAATGTCTTTCATTTAAGAGAAATGCGTATTTATGTACGACGTGTAAAGGCATCCTAAGTTACCGTGCTCTGCTCATGAAATTGAATTTGATAACACAAGAAAATCATAAGATATATCATTTGAAAGAAACAAAAATGTGAATGCACACCTACTATCTTCAGGTACTGCACCAATGAAAACCAATGCGGTCATAACGCATGTAGTAACCGCGTATTCTCACACCTGACATACACCTTAAATCGAACCTAGTATCATGCAGTGATCTTAACAACTAAACGTTAGTAGCCGCCGTGTATAAAATAAAATATCCTACGAAACCAGTGAAGGTGGGACATACAACTACAAAAAAAAACACCACAAATTTGATTAACTCAATGTTATAAAAGTAGAAACCAGAATAAATCTGCCATAACATAACACAAAAAAAAACTGACCAAAACGATAGCCAGCCATATTCTAACACGATGTGGTACCCAGTTTCGAACCTCCCATTCACGGCACTTTGAAGGCATGCAATATTATGCAATGGTGCTCCATGTAATGGCTAATGTCATGTAAATGTAAATGGTTATGTCGTGGCTAATCATGCAATATGTCATGAGCTGTCATGTATGTCATGAGCTGTCATGTATGTCATGATACATCCCCAAATCGAAGACATGAATAAGAAATAAACGTGTTACTATGAACAAGAATGGTCTTCAAAGATCGGCCAGCAATTACGCATTGTGTTGACTTCACTTTGTGGAATCTGCATATGAAGTTGGTTTATGATGGGTAAATGAGTGGTCTACAGTTTTCGGTTCCCACTGACGAATGACTTACAACGTTCATCAGTAGTCAATTGGTTGACAACAGCAGGGTCGTTTTCAAGTTCTACCTGCACTTTGCAGCTTGTATATAGCTTGCAACTTCCATCAAGCTTGCATATAGTTTGGAGAATGCTAACGTTTAGAGAAGACAGTGATCGTGGCAATGCACGTGTAACTGGTAAAACAGGCGATAATTTACATCAACGGTATCAAATATCCATGCAATATATCGAAAAGCTGCTTTAAAATAATTGGCCAGAAACGCATATCGCTCAATATTTTAATCTCCGAATAATTCCCAAGTGTACTGATAAGTCGAGACCCATACATTGAATTCACCAATCGAATTAGAATGCTTCCTTACCCGTATTTAGCTATTATCGCCTACGCAACATCTGGCAGCAGAGGAAACATGTGTGATTTGAATAAACAACTAGAATACAATAGTTTTTGGCCACAATCACAGCAACTCCTTGTTATGTAAGGCTTTTATATTGTCTTTTCAATATATAAGAATATTGTCTTTTCAATGTCTTTTGTTTCCTGCCCAATCACGCTTATCGAAATCCTTACGAAATATTGCAAATACCAAACCGGCACAGCATGAAGCTATCATACCAAACCCTCCGGAAAAGCGCCTGTCCACCTTCATTCCCACGAGCTCGCTCACCCAGGTGATTTTAGAAGACACTACATGCCAAGGCAGCGGCAGGTAGTGTCCGCCTTGCCTGCCATGCTGCCTCTGCTCGGCCTACAAGGTCAGCTCGGCTACGCCGTTGTTCGCCGGCGCTTCTGTGTCGGCCGTCCGTGCAAGCATGATACCGGTGTCGGGGTTGATGTAGGACCGAGTGCTGATGACACTGTCGGTCCCAGTGCCGGCCAGCAGCGCCGTGACCAGCTCGTGCTGGTGCTCGGGCAGCGTGTAGACGGCGCCGGGCACCAGGCCGGCCACGGTGGGCGAGTCGGCCGCCAGCCGCGCCTGGTACAGCCGGCCGTAGTCGGCCATCAGCCGACTGCCGGCCAGCTGGCGCACCGCCGCCGCCAGCAGCCGCTCCGGCTCGCCCGGCCCGCCGCCGGCCGCCACCGCCGCCGCCGCCGCCGGCGAGCTCAGCAGCAGCACGCGGCCGCCGGCCAGCACGGTGGACGGCAGCGCAGCCGCGTCCCGCCGCGCCACCCGCCGCCACTCGGGCGCGGCGCTGTCGGTGACGGCGGCACCGCGGGCGCGCAGCTCGGCCGCCAGCTGGCGCACGGCCGCCCGCTCGGCGTCAGAGCGGGCCAGGTGCAGCAGCAGCACGCTGGGTCCGACACGCTCCCCCGCCGCGGCCAGACAGTCAGTGGAGAAACTCTGGCAGCCGGCAGCGCCGGCCAGGCTGGCTATGTACCTCCGGTGCCGGCGGCGGCTCCACAGGATACCGGCCGCGGTCACGACAACCGTGGCAATGGCCAGCAGGACGAGACCGGCGGTCACCCAGCCGGGCGGTGCCGCGGCGCGCAGCACCGGCGGCCGCCGCGTCGGCAGCCGCTGCAGCGGCCCGATCTTGGCGTGAATGTCGCGGCAGCCGCCCGTGCCGCCTGCGCAGAACCACGTGTCAGGGAACACCTGGAAAGGGAGGCATCAGAGGGTTAGACGGAGTCACACTGAGAAGAGGCAGCAGCTGAGCCGGCCGATAGCCAGCGCAGGTAACAGCCACTCTTCTTGCCACAGCAGCAGCAGACCAGACGCGTAAAGAGCGCAAGTTACTATGCACAGCCCAGGAGAGTCAGCTCCAAAATAGACCTGCGAGTGCTGCGACCTTTTTAAGTGTAGGTTTGTAGAGATTTACCGTGTCACTCACGTGTTAACAGTTAGCCACGTTGTAACACGTACACGTTTCAAGTAAGAAATCGCATGGCCTATACTTCTTCTCACCTACGAAGAACACTGATACCCAATCTCATCCCTAACCATACTACATACATATTGCCCTCCACACATCAAGAACCACGCGTCTATCAGTGTTGGAAAAGTTCACGTTTGTTGGTTCCATATACATTATACACCAACACATTTTGTACTCCCAAATTGTGACTGGTAAAAATTGATTTTTTTTTTGTTGTACTCCTCAGAAATATTTATTGTTTATTAACTAATAAAAGTGTTTGTTGCAGAGAAACCTGTTCATAAAAGGTTGACTTCTAGCTTGGAAAGTTGGACTGAATTGTAGCCAACACCACAATTACCTCCATCCACCCACTGCCACTGGATTAAAATACAAGCTTAGGCAAAGACAAACCCAAGCCCCAACTTGAACTGTTAACAAACCAAACAAAGTTATAAAGTTTCCTTGAACAAACCCAACTCACAAGGCAAACACCGTCAGCAAAAACAAAAATATACACCGTGCCTTTCTTGCGGGCTATTTGCGCTGAAAGCGTCGCAATCGGTAAAGAGTCTCGGCAATTTATTTATCGTAACATCGCAACACAACAGCCACAGCGTAGAGGCCGGGGAATAGAATATAGATCGCTGACGGCTGACGGTCTGCTAACCCCTCCTCCCCCACCCCGGGTAAACAACTTGACGGCTGACAGCCCGCTCCCCCCCCCTCCTCCCCACTCAACAAATTTTGGAAATACGCCACTGGATTTGCTCCCCCCCCCCCCAACCCACGGATCCTCCCCTGACTGATTTGGTCATTAGTCCTTGATTTTCTTTATAAAAATAGGGATAGACGAATTGTAGTTCCTGATGACCTTGTCATACCCCATGAGTTTCAAATCGATCGTTCCAAAACTCTGTCTGTGGTAGTGTTCTGATTGGTTTTTGAGGTAGGCTCACTTAACGTGACCTGGTGACCTGACCTGAC
>JAXIVJ010009172.1:0-52186 GCA_036785665.1 Chirona hameri
GAGTGGAGAGTGGAGTGAAGAGTGAAGAGTGGATAGTGGAGTGGAGAGTGGAAAGTGGAGTGGAGAGTGAGTGGAAGTGAGTGGGGAGTGAGTGGAGAGTGAGTGGAGTGGAGAGTGGAGAGAGAGTGGAGAGTGAGTGGAGAGTGGAGTGGAGAGTGGAGTGGGGAGTGGAGTGGAGTGAGAGGGTGTGGAGAGGGGAGTGGAGAGGGGAGTGGAGAGGGGAGTGGAGAGTGGAGTGGAGAGTGGAGAGTGGAGTGGAGAGTGAGTGGAAAGTGAGTGGGGAGTGAGTGGAGAGTGGAGTGGAGAGTGGAGAGTGAGTGGAGTAGAGGAGTGGAGAGAGAGTGGAGAGTGAGTGGAGAGTGGATTGGAGAGTGGAGTGGGGAGTGGAGTGGAGTGGAGAGGGGTGTGGAGAGGGGAGTGGAGAGGGGAGTGGAGAGTGGAGAGTGGAGAGTGGAGAGTGGAGAGTGGAGAGTGGAGAGTGGAGAGTGGAGAGTGAGAGAGTGGAGTGGGGAGTGGAGTGAAAAGTGGAGTGGAGAGTGGAGTGAAGAGTGAAGAGTGGATAGTGGAGTGGAGAGTGGAGAGTGGAGTGGAGAGTGAGTGGAAAGTGAGTGGGGAGTGAGTGGAGAGTGGAGTGGAGAGTGGAGAGTGAGTGGAGTGGAGAGTGGAGAGAGAGTGGATAGTGAGTGGAGAGTGGAGTGGAGAGTGAGTGGGGAGTGGAGTGGAGTGGAGAGGGGTGTGGAGAGGGGAGTGGAGAGGGGAGTGGAGAGTGGAGAGTGGAGAGTGGAGAGTGGAGAGTGGAGAGTGGAGAGTGGAGAGTGGAGAGTGGAGAGTGGAGTGGAGAGTGGAGAGTGGAGAGTGGAGAGTGGAGAGTGGAGAGTGGAGAGTGGAGAGTGGAGAGTGGAGAGTGGAGAGTGGAGAGTGGAGTGGAGAGTGGAGAGTGGAGAGTGGAGAGTGGAGAGTGGAGAGTGGAGAGTGGAGAGTGGAGTGAGAGTGGAGAGTGGAGAGTGGAGTGGAGAGTGGAGAGTGGAGTGGAGAGTGGAGTGGAGTGGAGAGTGGGGAGTGGAGTGGAGAGTGGAGTGGAGAGTGGGGAGTGGAGTGGAGAGTGGGAGTGAGTGAGTGAGTGGAGAGTGAGTGGAGAGTGAAGTGGAGAGAGTGGAGAGTGGAGTGGAGAGTGGAGTGGAGAGTGAGTGGAGAGTGAGTGGAGAGTGAGTGAAGAGTGAGTGGAGAGTGGAGTGGAGAGTGTAGTGGAGAGTGAAGTGGAGTGGAGTGGAGATTGGAGTGGAGAGAGGAGTGGAGAGTGGAGTGGAGAGTGAGTGGGGTGGAGAGTGGAGAGTGAGTGGAAGTGAGTGGAGTGGAGAGTGGAGTGGAGAGTAGAGTGGAGAGTGGAGTGGAGAGTGGAGTGGAGAGTGGAGTGGAGAGTGGAGCGGAGAGTCGAGGAGAGTGGAGCGGAGAGTGGAGAGGAGAGTGGAGTGGAGAGTGGAGTGGAGAGTGGAGTGGAGTGAAGAGTGGAGAGTGAGTGGAGAGTGAGTGAGTGGAGAGTGGAAAGGAGAGTGGAGAGGAGAGTGTGAGTAGAATGGAGAGTGGAGTGGGAGAGTGGAGAGTGGAGTGGAGAGTGGAGTGGTGAGTGGAGGGGAGAGTTTAGTAGAGAGTGAGTGGAGTGGAGAGTGAAGAGTGAGTGGAGAGTTGAGTGGAGAGTGAGTGGAGTGGAGAGTGGAGTGGAGAGTGGAGTGGAGAGTGGAGAGTGGAGTGGAGAGTGGAGAGTGAGTGGAGAGTGAGTGGAGTGGAGAGTGGAGTGGAGAGTGGAGTGGAGAGTGGAGTGGAGAGTGGAGTGGAGAGTGGAGTGGAGAGTGGAGTGGAGAGTGAGTGGAGAGTGGAGTGGAGAGTGGAGTGGAGAGTGGAGTGGAGAGTGGAGTGGAGAGTGGAGTGGAGAGTGGAGTGGAGAGAGGAGTGGAGAGTGGAGTGGAGAGTGGAGTGGAGAGTGGGGTGGAGAGTGGAGTGGAGAGTGGAGTGGAGTGGAGAGTGAGTGGAATGGAGAGTGAGTGGAGTGGAGAGTGAGTGGAGTGGAGAGTGAGTGGAGTGGAGAGTGAGTAGAGTGGAGAGTGGAGTGGAGAGTGGAGTGGATAGTGGAGTGGAGAGTGGAGTGTGGAGAGTGGAGTGGAGAGTGGAGCGGAGTGTGGAGTGGAGAGTGGAGTGGAGTGGAGAGTGGAGTGGAGAGTGAGTGGAGTGGAGAGTGGAGAGTGGAGAGTGAGTGGAGAGTGGAGTGGAGAGTGGAGTGGAGTGGAGAGTGGAGTGGAGAGTGGAGTGGAGAGTGGAGTGGAGAGTGGAGAGAGGAGTGGAGAGTGAGTGGAGTGGAGAGTGAGTGGAGTGGAGAGTGAGTGGAGTGGAGAGTGGAGTGGAGAGTGGAGTGGAGTGTGGAGTTGAGAGTGGAGAGTGGGGAGTGGGAGTGGAGAGTGGAGAATGGAGAGTGGAGAGTGGAGTGTGGAGAGTGGAGAGGTGGAGAGTGGAGAGTGGAGAGTGGAGAGTGGAGAGTGGAGAGTGGAGTGGAGAGTGGAGTGGAGAGTGAGTGGAGAGTGGAGTAGGGGTGGTGTGTGTGAGTGGAGTGGAGAGTGGAGTGGGTGGAGAGTGGAGTGGAGAGTGGAGTGGAGAGTGGAGTGGAGAGTGGAGTGGAGAGTGGAGAGTGGAGTGTGGAGTGGAGAGTGGGTGGAGAGTGGAGTGGAGAGTGGAGTGGTGAGTGGAGTGGAGGGTGGAGTGGAGAGTGGAGTGGAGAGTGGAGTGGAGAGTGGTGTGGAGAGTGGAGTGGGAGGTGGAGTGGGAGTGGAGTGGAGAGTGGAGTGGAGAGTGGAGTGGAGAGTAAGTGGAGAGTGGAGTGGAGAGTGGAGTGGAGAGTGGTGTGGGAGTGGAGTGGGAGTGGAGTGGAGAGTGGTGTAGTGGAGGTGGAGAGTGAGTGGTGAGTGGTGAGTGGAGTGTGTGGAGTGAGTGGAGAGTGGTGTGGAGAGTGGAGTGGAGTGTGGAGTGGAGAGTGGAGTGGAGTGTGGAGTGGAGAGTGGAGTGGGTAGTGGAGTGGAGAGTGGAGTGGAGTGTGGAGTGGTGTGGAGTGGTGAGTGGAGTGGAGAGTGGTGTGGTGTGGAGAGTGTGGAGAGGTGGGAGTGTGTGAGTGGAGAGTGGAGTGGGAGTGGAGTGGTGGTGGAGTGGAGAGTGAGTGGAGTGGGGGGTGTGTGTGGAGTGGGGAGTGAGTGGAGTGGAGAGTGAGTGGAGTGGAGGTGAGTGGAGTGGAGAGTGGTGGAGTGGGAGTGAGTGGAGTGGAGAGTGAGTGGAGTGGAGTGGAGAGTGGTGGAGTGGAGAGTGAGTGGAGTGGGGAGTGAGTGGAGTAGAGAGTGGAGTGGAGAGTGGAGTGGGAGTGAGTGGAGTGGAGAGTGGTGTGGAGGTGGAGTGGAGAGTGGAGTGGTAGTGGAGTGAAGAGTGGCATGGAGAGTGGAGTGGAAGTGGAAAGGAGAGTGGAGCTGAGAGTGGAGTGGAGAGTGGGTTGGTGGAGTGGAGAGTGGAGTGGAGAGTGAGTAGAGTGGAGAGTGGAGAGTGGAGAGTGGAGAGTGAGTGGAGAGTGGAGTGGAGAGTGGAGTGGAGTGGAGTGGAGAGTGGAGTGGAGAGTGGAGTGGAGAGTGATGAGAGAAGTGGAGTGGAGAGTGGAGTGGAGAGTGGAGTGGAGAGTGGAGTGGAGAGTGGAGTGGAGAGTGGAGTGGAGTGGAGAGTGGAGTGGAGAGCGGAGTGGAGAGTGGAGTGGTGAGTGGAGTGGAGAGTGGAGTGGAGAGTGGAGTGGAGAGTGGAGTGGAGAGTGAGTGGAGTGGAGAGTGGAGTGGAGAGTGGAGTGGAGAGTGGAGTGGAGAGTGAGTGGAGTGGAGGGTGAGTGGTGTTGAGAGTGAGTGGAGTGGAGAGTGGAGAGTGGAGTGGAGAGTGAAGTGGAGAGTGGAGTGGAGAGTGGAGTGGAGAGTGAGTGGAGAGTGAGTGGAGAGTGAGTGGAGAGTGAGTGGAGAGTGAGTGGAGAGTGAGTGGAGAGTGGAGTGGAGAGTATAGTGGAGAGTGGAGTGGAGTGGAGTGGAGAGTGGAGTGGAGAGAGGAGTGGAGAGTGGAGTGGAGAGTGAGTGGAGTGGAGGTGTGGAGAGTGAGTGGAGTGTGAGTGGATGTGGTGAGTGGAGTGGAGTGTGGAGTGGAGAGTGGAGTGGAGTGTGGAGTGAGAGTTGAGTGGAGTGAAGAGTTGAGTGGAGTGAGAGTGGAGAGTTTGTGGAGTGTGGTGGAGTGGAGAGTGGAGTGGAGAGTGGAGTGGAGAGTGGGTGTGGAGAGTGAGTGGAGTGGGGAGTGAGTAGAGTGGAGAGTGAGTGGAGTGGAGAGTGAGTGGAGTGGAGAGTGAGTGGAGTGGAGAGTGAGTGGAGTGGAGAGTGGTTTAGTGGAGAGTGAGTGGAGTGGAGTGGAGAGTGAGTGGAGTGGAGAGTGAGTGGAGTGGGGAGTGAGTGGAGTGGAGAGTGGAGTGGAGAGTGGAGTGGAGAGTGGGTGGAGTGTGGAGTGGAGAGTGGAGTGGAGAGTGGAGTGGAGAGTGGAGTGGATAGTGGAGTGGAGAGTGGAGTGGAGAGTGGAGGGTGGATAGTGGAGTGGAGAGTAGAGTGGAGAGTAGTGTGGAGAGTGGAGTGTGGAGTGGAGTGTGGAGAGTGGAGTGGAGAGTGGAGAGTGGAGTGGAGAGTGGAGAGTTGAGTGGAGAGTGGAGAGTGGAGTGGAGTGTGGTGTGGAGAGTGGAGTGGAGAGTGGTGTGGAGAGTGGAGTGGAGAGTGGAGTGGAGAGTGGACAGGAGAGTGGAGTGGAGAGTGGAGTGGAGAGTGGAGTGGAGAGTGGAGTGGTGAGTGGAGTGGAGGTGGAGTGGAGAGTGGAGTGGAGAGTGGAGTGGAGAGTGGAGTGGAGAGTGGAGTGGAGAGTGGTGTGGAGAGTGGAGTGGAGAGTGTAGTGGAGAGTGGAGTGGAGAGTGGAGTGGAGAGTGGAGTGGAGAGTGGAGTGGAGAGTGGAGTGGAGAGTGGAGTGGAGAGTGGGTGAGAGTGGGTGGGAGAGTGGAGTGGGAGTGGTGTGGGAGTGGAGTGGAGGTGGAGTGGAGGTGGAGTGGAGAGTTGAGTGGAGAGGTGGGAGTGGAGAGTGGAGTGGAGAGTGGAGTGGAGAGTGGAGTGGAGTGGAGAGTGGAGTGAAGAGTGGAGAGTGGAGTGGAGAGTGAGTGGAGAGTGAAGGGAGAGTGATGGAGATGTGTGTGGAGTGTGGAGTGGAGAGTGGAGTGGAGAGTGGAGAAGAGAGTGGAGTGGAGAGTGGAGTGGAGAGTGGAGTGGAGAGTGGAGTGGAGAGTGAGTGGAGAGTGGAGTGGAGTGGAGTGGAGTGGAGAGTGGAGAGTGGAGAGTGGAGTGGAGAGTGGAGAGTGGGAGGTGGAGTGTGGAGAGTGGAGAGTGGAGTGGAGAGTGGAGTGGAGAGTGGAGTGGAGAGTGGAGTGGAGAGTGGAGTGGAGGTTGAGTGGAAGTGGAGTGGAGAGTGGAGTGGAGAGTAAGTGGAGTGGAGAGTGGAGTGGAGAGTGGTGAGTGGAGAGTGGAGTGTGGAGTGGAGAGTGGAGTGGGGAGTGGAGTGAAGTGGAGTGTGGAGTGAAGGTGAGAGTGGATGTGGAGTGGAGAGTGGAGAGTGGAGTAGAGCGTGAGTGGAAGTGAGTGGGGAGTGAGTAGGAGTGGAGTGGAGAGTGGAGAGTGAGTGGTGTGGAGTGTGGAGAGGAGTGGAGAGTGAGTGGGAGTGGAGTGTGTAGTGGAGTGGGGGAGTGGTGTGGAGTGGTGAGGGGTGTGGAGTGGGGTGTGGGGGGTGGGGAGTGGAGGTGAGTGGTGAGTGGAGAGTGGAGAGTGGGAGTGGTGTGGGAGTGGAGTGTGGGTGGAGAGTGGGAGTGGAGAGTGGTGTGTGGAGGGTGGGAGTGGGAATGGAGAGTGGAGAGTGGAGGTGGATAGTGGAGAGTTGAGAGTGGAGAGTGGTGTGGGAGTGGAGTGGAGATTGGTGAGTGGAGTGGGAGTGGTGTGGGAGTGGAGTGGGAGTGGTGTGGAGAGTGGAGTGGGTGGTGGAGTGGTGAGGTGGTGTGGAGAGTGTGTGGAGAGTGGAGAGTGGAGAGTGGTGTGTGGTGTGGAGAGTGGAGTGGAGAGTGGAGTGGAGAGTGAGTGGAGAGTGAGTGGAGAGTGAGTGGAGAGTGAGTGGAGAGTGAGTGGAGAGTGAGTGGAGAGTGAGTGGAGAGTGGAGTGGAGTGTGAGTGGTGAGTGGAGTGGAGTGGAGTGGAGAGTGGAGAGTGGAGAGTGGAGAGTGAGTGGAGAGTAGAGTGGAGAGTGGAGAGTGGAGTGGTGAGTGGAGAGTGGATTTGAGAGTGGAGTGTGGGGTGGAGAGTGGAGAGTGAGTGGTGAGTGGAGAGTGGAGTGGAGAGTGGAGAGTGAATGGAGTGGAGAGTGGAGAGTGTAGAGTGAGTGGCGAGTGGAGAGTGGAGTGGAGTGGAGAGTGGAGTGGAGAGTGGAGTGGAGAGTGGAGTGGAGAGTGGAGAGTGGAGTGGGGAGTGGATTGGAGAGTGGAGTGGAGAGTGGAGTGGAGAGTGGAGTGGAGAGTGGAGTGGAGAGTAGAGTGGAGAGTGGAGTGGAGAGTGGAGAGTGGAGTGGAGAGTGGGGTGGAGAGTGAAGTGGAGAGTGGAGTGGAGAGTGGAGTGGAGAGTGAGTGGAGAGTGGAGAGTGGAGTGGAGATTGGAGAGTGGAGTGGAGAGTGGAGAGTGGAGTCGAGTGGAGAGTGGAGAGTGGAGAGTGGAGTGGAAAGTGGAGAGTGGAGAGTGGAGAGTGGAGAGTGGAGAGTGGAGAGTGGAGAGTGGAGAGTGGAGAGTGGAGAGTGGAGAGTGGAGAGTGGAGAGTGGAGAGTGGAGAGTGGAATGTGGAGAGTGGAGAGTGGAGAGTGGAGAGTGGAGAGTGGAGAGTGGAGAGTGGAGAGTGGAGAGTGGAGAGTGGAGAGTGGAGAGTGGAGAGTGGAGAGTGGAGAGTGGAGAGTGGAGAGTGGAGAGTGGAGAGTGGAGAGTGGAGTGGAGAGTGGAGAGTGGAGAGTGGAGAGTGGAGAGTGGAGAGTAGAGAGTGGAGAGTGGAGAGTCGAGAGTGGAGAGTGGAAAGTGGAAAGTGGAGAGTGGAGAGTGGAGAGTGGAGAGTGGAGAGTGGAGAGTGGATAGTGGAGAGTGGAGAGTGGAGAGTGGAGAGTGGAGAGTGGAGAGTGGAGAGTGGAGAGTGGAGAGTGGAGAGTGGAGAGTGGAGAGTGGAGAGTGGAGAGTGGAGAGTGGAGAGTGAGTGGTGAGTGGAGAGATGCAGGCCACTGGTGTGTATTACCGCCAGTGGCAGGAGGACTGTGCACGTTGTGAAAAGCGGGAGAGCTGTGCGCCTTTTTGCGTATACGTCAGGCAATCATACAGGCTTTAATGACGTCAGGCTTCATTTCGACGACATTTTCCGCCGGCACACGTCATTTTCACGTACTTAATTTTAGGCCATTGATTCTGAGATCAATCTGACGTCATTTTATCCAGACTCTAACGTCATTTGCTCGTGACTGACGTCATTTTCTCGTGACTGACGTCATTTTCTCGTGACCGACGTTATTTTCTCGTGAGTGACGTCATTGTCTCGTGGCTGACGTCATTTTCTCGTAACTGACGTTATTTTCTCGTGACTGACGTCATTTTCTCGTGACTGTCGTCATTTTCTCGTGACTGACGTCATTTTCTCGTGACTGTCGTCATTTTCTCGTGACTGATGTCATTGTCTCGTGGCTGACGTCATTTTCTCGTCCTTGACGTCATTGTCTCGTGGATGACGTCATTTTCTCGTGACTGTCGTCATTTTCTCGTGACTTACGTCATTTGCTCGTGACTCTGACGTCATTTTCTCGTGACTGACGTCATTGTCTCGTGGCTGACGTCATTGTCTCGTGGCTGACGTCATTTTCTCGTGACTGACGTCATTTTCTCGTGACTGACGTCATTTTCTCGTGACTGACGTCATTTGCTCGTGACTCTGACGTCATTTTCTCGTGACTGACGTTATTGTCTCGTGGCTGACGTCTTTGTCTCGTGGCTGACGTCATTTTCTCGTGACTGACGTCATTTTCTCGTCCCTGACGTCATTTGCTCGTGACTCTGACGTTATTTTCTCGTTCTGACGTCATTTTCTCGTGACTCTGACGTCATTTGCTCGTGACCCTGACGTCACTGCTGTGTGTTTTCAGTATAATGCAGGCGGCGTGTGACGTCACGTTTGACTACTGCCACCAGCAGAAACAGTTCAGCCAGCCGATCGGTCACTTCCAGCTGATGCAGGTCAGTCAGTGGCAGGCGTCGTGGGGAAGTCAGCAGATGTAGGTCAGTCAGTGGAAGGCGTCGTGGGGAAGTCAGCTGATGTAGGTCAGTCAGTGGCAGGCGTCGTGGGGAAGTCAGCTGATGTAGGTCAGTCAGTGGCAGGCGTCGTGGGGAAGTCAGCAGATGTAGGTCAGTCAGTGGCAGGCGTCGTGGAAATCAGCAGATGTAGGTCAGTCAGTGGCAGGCGTCGTGGGGAAGTCAGCAGATGTAGGTCAGTCAGTGGCAGGCGTCGTGGAAGTCAGCAGATATAGGTCAGTCAGTGGCAGGCGTCGTGGGGAAGTCAGCAGATGTAGGTCAGTCAGTGGCAGGCGTCGTGGAAGTCAGCAGATGTAGGTCAGTCAGTGGCAGGCGTCGTAGGTAAGTCAGCAGATGGAGGTCAGTCAGTGGCAGGTGTCGTGGAAGTCAGCAGATGTAGGTCAGTCAGTGGCAGGCGTCGTGGGGAAGTCAGCAGGTGTAGGTCAGTCAGTGGCAGGCGTCGTGGGGAAGTCAGCTGATGCAGGTCAGTCAGTGACAGGCGTCGTGGAAGTCAGCAGATGTAGGTCAGTCAGTAGCAGGCGTCGTAGGTAAGTCAGCAGATGTAGGTCAGTCAGTGGCAGGCGTCGTGGGGAAGTCAGCAGATGTAGGTCAGTCAGTGGCAGACGTCGTGGGGAAGTCAGCAGATGTAGGTCAGTCTGTGGCAGACGTCGTGGAAGTCAGCTGTTGCAGGTCAGTCAGTGGCAGGCGTCGTGGATGTCAGCAGATGTAGGTCTGTCAGTGACAGGTGTCGTGGGGAAGTCAGCTGATGTAGGTCAGTCAGTGGCAGGTGTCGTGGAAATCAGCAGATGTAGGTTAGTCAGTGGCAGGCGTCGTGGGGAAGTCAGCAGATGCAGGTCAGTCAGTGGCAGGCGTCGTGGAAGTCAGCAGGTGTAGGTCAGTCCGTGGCAGGCGTCGTGGGAAGTCAGCAGATGTAGGTCAGTCAGTGGCAGGTGTCGTGGAAGTCAGCAGATGTAGGTCAGTCAGTGGCAGGCGTCGTGGGAAGTCAGCTGATGTAGGTCAGTCAGTGGCAGGCGTCGTGGGGAAGTCAGCAGATGTAGGTCAGTCAGTGGCAGGCGTCGTGTCGGGGTATCGGGGTAGTCGGGGTATCTCAGAAAGTTATAAGTCTCCGCCATTTTATTTTGCACATTCCTAGAGGATGTTATGTTCATTCATTCAGCCAAGTTTGGCCAAGTTACGAGCAGGCAAACTGATAGCAAAATACATGTTATGATTTTGACCTCGTCAGGTCAAAGGTCATAAAGAGGTCACGTGGATTTTCATCTCTATCTCCGAATGGTCCAACCCTGTGAACCGCATTGCTATTAGTTGTATTCTCCTGAGTCCGCTAGCACAGAAGATAAAAGCGTTTGATTGATATAAAGTACGCATAAATTCGTGACGTTTGATGACCTCTTAATATCACCCTTCAGCTCACCCGGACCTAAACGTTGGTGTGTGTTTATTTCATTTGACACTACAGGTGTACCAATTTTCATCAAACTCGGAAAGCGTCGGGTACATTTTTGTGTTGTGGCCAAACACATGACATACGAGCCATATGACAGTGACTGCCTAGTCAGGCATGCCGCAGATACAGGTATGACACAAGGCTATGTATGACACAGAGACAGGGATGACACAAGGCTATGATGACACAGAGACAGACATGACACAAGGCTATGCATGACACAGAGGCAGGGATGACACAAGGCTATGCATGACACAGAGACAGGGATGACACAAGGCTATGATGACACAGAGGCAGGGATGACACAAGGCTATGATGACACAGAGACAGGTATGACACAAGGCTATGTATGACACAGAGACAGGGATGACACAAGGCTATGCATGACACAGAGACAGGGATGACACAAGGCTATGCATGACACATACAGACATGATACAAGGCTATGAATGACACAGAGACAGGTATGACACAAGGCTATGCATGACACAGAGGCAGACATGACACAAGGCTATGCATGACACAGAGGCAGGGATGACACAAGGCTATGATGACACAGAGACAGGTATGACACAATGCTATGATGACACAGAGAAAGGGATGACACAAGGCTATGCATGACACAGAGACAGGGATGACACAAGGCTATGATGACACAGAGGCAGGGATGACACAAGGCTATGATGACACAGAGACAGGAATGACACAAGGCTATGTATGACACAGAGACAGGGATGACACAAGGCTATGCATGACACAGAGACAGGGATGACACAAGGCTATGCATGACACAGACAGACATGACACAAGGCTATACATGACACAGAGACAGACATGACACAAGGTTATGCATGACACAGAGACAGACATGACACAAGGTTATGCATGACACAGAGACAGGGATGACACAAGGCTATGCATGACACAGAGACAGGGATGCCACAAGGCTATGCATGACACAGAGACAGGGATGACAAGGATATGCATGACACAGAGACAGGGATGACACAAGGCTGTGAATGACACAGAGACAGGTATGACACAAGGCTATGCATGACACAGAGACAGGGATGACACAAGGCTATGCATGACACAGAGACAGGGATGACATAAGGCTATGCATGACACAGAGACAGGGATGACACAAGGCTATGCATGACACAGAGACAGAGATAACACAAGGCTATATATGACACAGAGACAGGGATGACACAAGGCTATGCATGACACAGAGACAGACATGACACAAGGCTATGCATGACACAGAGACAGGGATGACAGAAGGCTATATATGACACAGAGACAGACATGACACAAGGCTATGCATGACACAGAGACAGGGATGACACAAGGCTATGCATGACACAGAGACAGACATGACACAATGTTATGCATGACACAGAGACAGGGATGACACAAGGCTATGCATGACACAGATACAGACATGACACAAGGCTATGCATGACACTGAGACAGGGATGACACAAGGCTATACATGACACAGAGACAGACATGACAAGGCTATGCATGACACAGAGACAGGGATGACACAAGGCTATGCATGACACAGAGACAGGGATGACACAAGGCTATGCATGACACAGTGACAGACATGACACATGGCTATGCATGACACAGAGACAGGTATGACACAAGGGTATACATAACACAGAGACAGGGATGACACAAGGCTATACATGACACAGATACAGACATGACACAAGGCTATGCATGACACAGATACAGGGATGACACAAGGCTATACATGACACAGAGACAGACATGACACAAGGCTATGCATGACACAGATACAGGGATGACACAAGGCTATACATGACACAGATACAGACATGACACAAGGCTATGCATGACACAGAGACAGGGATGACACAAGGCTATACATGACACAGAGACAGACATGACACAAGGATATGCATGACACAGAGACAGAGATGACACAAGGCTCTACATGACACAGAGACAGACATGACACAAGGCTATGCATGACACAGAGACAGACATGACACAAGGCTATACATGACACAGAGACAGGGATGGCACAAGGCTATGCATGACACAGAGACAGGGATGACACAAGGCTATACATGACACAGAGAAAGACATGACACAAGGATATGCATGACACAGAGACAGAGATGACACAAGGCTATACATGACACAGAGACAGGGATGGCACAAGGCTATGCATGACACAGAGACAGGGATGACACAAGGCTATACATGACACAGAGACAGGAATGACACAAGGCTATGCATGACACAGACAGGGATGACACAAGGCTATGCATGACACAGATACAGGTATGACACAAGGCTATGCATGACACAGAGACGTTACAGCCTGTACGAACAACAGATGCCAACAAATGGTCGTGTCTGTCTCCCACAACATATGTTTGCCTGATTGTCTCCTGAAAAATCAGGGTGTTATTTTAACCAAGCTCCATGTGCATTATGAGAGCAAGCTGATATAGGGGATGGCAAAACCATTTCAAGGTAGTACCAGACTTCTGCCTGGATCCCAAAGTTGGATCTGGGATTCCAGTGGATCCCTCGGCATAACATGCATCAAGATCTTGGATCCCATGTGGATCCCTCGGCGTAAAATGCTTCAGGATCTGGGATCTCGGTGGATCTCTAATTTAAACGACCCGAAGATCAAGAAACATGCTGAGACTGACATCAAAATTTGTGGTCTCTATTTTCCGTATGTAGTATGTACTACGTAGATAATTAGTACCTGCAAATTACTTCTTTAAAATTAAAAAAAAATTAGTCCGAATATTTGTTAATGGATGGATTTCCGAGGTCAGGCCCCGCGCTAAGCATAGCTTGTTGCGCAGGCCCTGACCCCACCACCCGATCAAGCAATTCCTGGCGTCCGGCAGAATTAAGAAGCGAAAGTTTTACATGCCCGACATACCTGGACACGGTCCGCCCCGCCCTCTGACGTCACATGACATTGAGTGCGACCGCTGCCACCGGCCACAGGCCATCCCAGTCAGGGGCAAATAGCGAGCGCCGAAGCGACTCGAACCCGGGCTGCCACTATCGGGTGAGATCAGAAGTCCGGCGCTCTCCCAACTGAGCTACAGGGCGGACCTTGTACCTATTAACAAACATAGAGATTGTAATGAATTCTCCCATGTGATAAAATTATCAAGAAGTAGGCACTTTCCGGCGTGCCTGGATCCCAAAGTTGGATCTGAGATTCCAGTGGATCCCTCAGCATAACATGCATGAAGATCTTGGATCCCATGTGGATCCCTCTGCGTAAAATGCATGAAGATATGGGATCCTTCTGGAACCCTCAGCGTAAAATGCTTCAGGATCTGGGATCTCAGTGGATCTCTAATTTAAACGAGGCGAAGATCAAGAAACATGCAGGGACTGACATCAACATTTGTGGTCTCTATTTTCGGTATGTAGTATGTACTACGTAGATAATTTGTACCTGCAAATTACATTGTACCTATTAACAAACATAGAGATTGTAATTAATTCTCCCATGTGATAAAATTAGCAAGAAGTAGGCACTTTCCGGCGTGCCTGGACCCCAAAGTTGGATCTGGGATCCCATTGGATCCCTTGGCATAATATATGTCAGGATCTGGGATCTTTGTGGATTCCTCGGCTTATGGTGTACCTGAATCTGGTACACCACATGCCGAGGGAAATGTGCCTGGATCCAGGGGTCCATGCACATGTCTGGTACCTACCGGCTTCTTCAAACCTACTGGCTAACTACTGGTACTACCCACTACATAGTTACTGGGCAAGTCCAAGGAAAGTCATTCTCTCACGCTGTTCACATTCTCCAAATCATAACCAGGTTATGAAGTTATGAAGCATAATTGGTACCCCATTATCACTGACTCAATATAATTCCATCAGCCTATGAAATGCAACCATTTTTGTGTGTGTGTGTGCAATTATGTGAATTTTCTTAGATCAATGTCAGCAGTGCTATATTTTAAGTTCGCGACAGACGATGACTTCAAAACCCTGAACCAACATGGATTGGATAGCACTGTAGCGCCTCTGCCCGAGAGGCTACAGCATACAGACACAGATTAGATTAGATAGTCGATAGTGAGGACGGTCAACACTGCCGGGGCAGTCGCGGAGACTGACCGCACTCGTCAGGTGTCTGTACAGTGAACAGTGCCAGGTGTCTGTACAGACTACAGTGAATAGTGTCGGGTGTGCCGACAGTGACAGTGGACAGTGACAGTGGACAGTGTCAGAGGCCTGCACAGTGGACAACTTCAGTTGTAAGAACAGTGAACACAATGCCAGAACTGTCAGAATTCTGCACAGAGAACAATGCCAGATGTCTGCAAAGTGAACAGCGTCCGACCCAGTGAACAGCGTCCGACCTCCGTCCAGTGAACCTCAGCGCAGTGAACACAGCGGGAGTCGTACAGCCATGTCGAGGCCAGGCCGGCCGGCGGGTGGTGGAGGCAGTGAGGCGGCGGCGGCACTGCGGGATCCGAATGTGACTCAGTTGCTGCACGTGTGCGGGGATCATATTGACCTGGTAGTTGATCATGCGTTGCATTATAGGTGCAGAGATGATGCAATATACATGTTCAGTCAAAATCAGCTGAAAGAACAAGAAGGGAACGTCAGTCGGCTGATGTACCGGCCGCTGGAGCGTGCACTGCAGATCCGCTATGCCGACTGTCAGTGTTCTCCATTCAGCCGCATGGTGATGAAAAGCGCTGTCGTATCCGGCAGCATGGCAGAGGGACTACAGAACCCCCCTCGACCACCGAAGTACCAATCTACCTCAGACGTGGACACGATGATTGAGCTGGGTCCTGTGAACTTTATTTTCCCCTGCTCTGAGGAAACCACCCCAGTGGAGGACACTGCTGCGGGACCGGCCGCAGCCACCAATGCCGATCCGAGGGGTCAGGACAGCGACCCGCCACCGCGGCTGATGATCGTCGGGACTGAGATCCCCGGCTTCGTGCTGGTGCTGCAGGAGCGGAAAGACGACTGTCCGCACCAGGAGCAACGGCCGTTCAAAGCTGAAGCTATGACTCAGTTCCTTAGCGACTACCAACTTGTGACTAGAGAAAAAGGCATTGAAGAACGTAGCACCAATGGGCCTGCCTGCTCCTATCGACAGGCAACAAATGAAATTTATGGTATATCTGATTTTGATCAAGTGCCCTGTCTGCACGTACCCGTCTGGTGGTTCTCCGATGAGTTTTTTACTCGCCACCGCAGAAACAACTGGCCACTGGAGGCCGTGCGAGACAACATCAGGCGGTACGGCTTACACCTGGTGCCGGTTGGCGCTCCCGGGAGCACCACAGAGAAGTTACAGTTTCGCCTGTCCTTTTCTCGGGCAGAAGTGGTGATCTCCTCCCATCTGACGGAGGTGCAGAAAAGTGCTGTTATCGCCTTCAAGATGTGCAAAACAGCTCTCGGAGAAGAAGGCAAAGTGTTGAAGTCTTACTTCGTCAAGACAGCGCTGCTATGGCTTTGTGAGCAAACGCCAGCAGAGGATTGGACGGGCGTCACTCAGGGCGTCCTGCAGCTGTTGGACTATCTCGACAAAGCTTTCAGCACAGGCAACCTGCCGTGCTTCTTCTGGAGCCGCATCAATCTGCTTCGGTTTGCCAGTCGAGATGACCGAAAGGCCATGAAGAAAGCGCTGGGAAACATCCGGCAGCACTTGATGAGACTTCTGGCTTATGAGGTGTGTGTACGGGAGCCTCACCTTCAAGATATGCTGCCACACGAGACCAGACGGCTGTCGGAGCGCCAGCTGCGCGTCTGTCTGACACGCCGGCTGATCATAAAGGGTGTGGTGAATAGCATGGTAGCGCATACAGAAATGTCCACCACAGGCTGTCTGACAGAGCTGCTCCCCGTGCTGGTACGATCATATACACCAGATGACGTGACCAGCCTGCTCCGCAGCATGAGACACTGGTACTCCGTGCAGAGACACCTGTACCAGGCGCTGACCGTGGCCCCGGCGGACGTGGCCTCACAAGTTCGCTTCTCTGCCAGCGGTGGCGGCGGCTTCGTCTGGGATGCAGCTCCTCTGCTGGGTCTTCTCCCTGAAGATGACCTAAAGAGGCTGCTGGGGGATCCAGACATCGTGCGGGTCTGGCTGAGACGCCAGCACCAGTTGCCGGAGACAGAGCGGCCGGCTGGTCTGCCCGCTGACCTGAGGTCACCACGGGACATCTGTGACCTGGTGCTGAATATCCCACTGCTGACGTGGGTTCTCATGGAGAGTGTACCCAGCAGGTGGGCTGACTTTCAGAAGGCAGCAGCTGAAAGGGTAAAGCTAGTAACACGTAACGTATCTACCGTAGAGCAAGCAAGACATAACACGCTGCTTTATTCAGCACGTTGGAGAGAGTTGGCTGAACTCCTCCACGGCCAGCTCGGTATGGATCGGCAGACAGCTCTGCAGACCGCCTGCCGAGTTGTGGTGGAGCTGCGGCAGCTCTGTGACGATCCTGAGACGATCGCCGAGCAGAGGAGGATTCTTCACTCCCTCCCGGACTCCTGGAAGCTGAGACACTTGGCGTTCGGCGGCTCTGGCTGAGGTGTGGACACTGCAGCACGTCGCGTTCGGCGGCTCTGGCTGAGGTGTGGACCCTGCGGTACTTGGCGTTCGGCGGCTCTGGCTGAGGTGTGGACCCTGCAGCACATCGCGTTCGGCGGCTCTGGCTGAGGTGTGGACCCTGCAGCACGTCGCGTTTGGCGGCTCTGGCTGAGGTGTGCACCCTGCAGCACGTCGCGTTCGGCGGCTCTGGCTGAGGTGTGGACCCTGCAGCACGTCGCGTTCGGCGGCTCTGGCTGAGGTGTGGACCCTGCAGCACGTCGCGTTCGGCGGCTCTGGCTGAGGTGTGGACCCTGCAGCACGTCGCGTTCGGCGGCTCTGGCTGAGGTGTGGACCCTGCAGCACTTCGCGTTCGGCGGCTCTGGCTGAGGTGTGGACCCTGCAGCACGTCGCGTTCGGCGGCTCTGGCTGAGGTGTGGACCCTGCAGCACGTCGCGTTCGGCGGCTCTGGCTGAGGTGAGCACCCTGCAGCACGTCGCGTTCGGCGGCTCTGGCTGAGGTGTGGACCCTGCAGCACGTCGCGTTCGGCGGCTCTGGCTGAGGTGAGCACCCTGCGGTACTTGGCGTTCGGCGGCTCTGGCTGAGGTGTGGACCCTGCAGCACTTCGCGTTCGGCGTCTCTGGCTGAGGTGAGCACCCTGCGGTACTTGGCGTTCGGCGTCTCTGGCTGAGGTGAGCACCCTGCGGTACTTGGCGTTCGGCGTCTCTGGCTGAGGTGAGCACCCTGCGGTACTTGGCGTTCGGCGGCTCTGGCTGAGGTGGGGACCCAGCGGTACTTGGCGTTCGACAGATCCCTGAGGTGTAGCGATGGTGGTAACCTGAGACTGTCGTTCCCACACCAAGTGGGGAAAACTATCATAGTATTCACGATCAAGGAACTCCCTACCGTCTGTTTTGTTTGTGGGATTGGCACTTGTTGGGACACAGGTTAAAGATAGGTATGGGCTGAATCACGAAGTTGTTGTTGGTAGCTGCATATAGAGCGTTTTAGGACACTCTTGCTCCATCGTGGATCATCAGCGACTTGAGGGCCCGTGAACATTGCCTGTGGTTCTGTTTGCTGCGCGTCCATATAGCTGTCGATAGTGAAGCCATTTCAAATTGTGTAGCTGGGGATAGTGATGCAAATTGTGTAGCTGTAGATAGGGATGCAAATTGTGTAGCTGTAGATAGTGATGCCAATTATGTTCTTGTAGATAGTGATGCCAATTCAAATTGTGTAGCTGTATATAGTGATGCAAATTGTGTTCCGGTAGCGTAAGCCAGCTGCCACGTGTGGCAAATTCATTCTGCCAAGTCTGGCCAAGTTACGAGCAGGCATACTGATAGGAAAATACATTGTATTATTTTGGCCTCGTTGGGTCAAAGGTCATATAGAGGTCACGTGGATTTTCACCCAATTTCCGAATGGTCCAACCCTGTGGAGCACTTTTACATTAGTTGAATTCCGCTAAGTCCAATAGCACAGAGGATATAAGCGAAGTTCGCAAGCAATCGTGGCCTTGGATGACCACAAAATATGACCTTTGTTGTCACCCGGAGCTAAAAGTGGGTGGGTATGCTTCTCAAGGGCGGATTCAGGATATTTTAGGAGGGGTGGCCGCAGGCCAATTTAGGGGCGCCTTCCAAAAATCTAGGGGCGCCTTCCAAAGAAAGGGCGTCGTTACTGACCGAAAGGGCGCCGTCACTGGCCTGAAGGGCGACGTCAATGGCCGAAAGGGTGCCGTCAATGGCCGAAAGGGCGCCTTCACTGGCCGAAAGGGCGCCATCACTGGCTGCAAAGGGCGCCGTCACCGGCCAGAAAGGCGCCTCGGGTCAAAAGGTCCAGGTCATGACCTGTATGACCTGATACTCGGTAAGTTACTTTCAACAGGGCGTCCAAGCGGTCCATAGGGACGCAGCGTGCTCACGGGCTGTCCATCGCCGGGCGCCTGGCGGCGCCCGGCGGCAGACAGCCCGTGGGGTGCCCTTCTGGCGGGGGGGGGGGGGGGGGGGGGGGGGGGGGGGGAGCGACCGCTGCGGCCGCCCCCTGGATCTACTCCTGAATTGCTTTTTTCACTTGACACTACAGGTGTACCAATTTTCATCAAAATCCGAAAGGATCGGGACCAGAAATCCTCTTTTTTGTGTGGCCAGACATGAAATGGGCGCAAGGTAAGCACTTTTTCCCTTTCTCCCCTTTTCAGCATGCGTCGACATCTGGTATGTATGTATCTGATGTGACCCATGTGAGGAGCCATACATTTATAAGTGTGCCCCCTCGGTGAGACCTGTAGTGTTTCTCTTCTTCTGAAGGGAGACTCCTGTGTACGCCCTCTTTTTAACAACCCTGACCTGGGTTTATCCACGCCATTATAACTCGGCACTCCTTACAGGGTAAGCTGGCGGACATGTACTGCGACACGAGCGCCTGCCGCGCCTACCTGTACAGCGTGGCGCACGCCTGCGACCGCGGCCACGTGTCGGCCAAGGACTGTGCCGTTGTCATCCTCTACTGCGCCGAGAAGGCCACCCAGGTGGCGCTGCAGGCGGTGCAGGCGCTCGGCGGCAACGGCTACATCAATGAGTACCCGGCGGGCAGGCTGCTGAGGGACGCCAAGCTGTACGAGATAGGAGCGGGAACCAGCGAGGTGCGCAGGCTGGTGATCGGCAGAGCCCTGAATGCCGAGTATAAGTAAAGTGTGGTGGTGGAGTTGTGGTGAAGATAGGTGGCGCTGGTGGTACGGTATAGGTGGCGCTACATGTCCTGTATAGGTGGCGCTGCGAGAGCGTTACGTGCTGCGCTACTGACGGCACTGTAGGTATAGGTGGCGCTGTATGTTATGTATAGGTGGCGCCACCTTTGCTTGTGGTGCTGCCAGGTAAATGACTGTGACTGTGTCATGGGCAGATATAGTATTGCCTAGCATTGTTGTGCGTGCTACGCGATGTGTCGCCGACTCACGATTTCGATGGATTCTGACTTTACGAATGCAGTAGGAGAGTGGTATTTTCTGATGATATTGTGGTTGTGCTTGCAGCCGGGTGGTAAGGTGCAATACTATATAAAGCGTTGTGTGTTTCGTCCAATGTACGGTTTAGGTACGTGTCTAAGCGTGTTTACATTGTTAGATCTGTGCAAAATAGAGATGGTGTTTCGACACTTAACCATGCTAGACTATTGTAGCAACTAGCATAGTCTAGACATTCGCCCAGACATGTGCCTGTCGAACAAGCAAACAAATAAAACATGCAGATTCAACTAAAAGGGTGTTGAAGACATGACGTCACTAAAATGTTATTTTCTTAAAAGTGTTTGGAGGTAATTGATTTTGCTTTTGTAGGAAGGGGTAGAATTGATGGGGGAGAAGGTTCCAAAAATCTAGTGTCGATATATGTACGTGTTTTTGAATTATTGAAGAAAAACGGAGGGGTGCTATTTGCAACCCACACAGCGGGTCGCGGTTTAAACTTCCGAGTTCTACGTCGGTCTATATCGCATCCGACTCTAAAAACACATAGTTTGAATCACAATATATTTACTGGCAACGACACCGTATGAACGGCGCCGTCCATGAGCTTTGGCACCAACATAAAAAACGCAACACTAACACGCAAACACGTGTCGCGGCTCAAACAGCGTCCTACCGACTATGGCAACCATGGCAACGGGCCCTCCGGTACCGGCGACTTCACACGAGCCGTCGGATGAATGCCTTCACGCGGTTATGACGTCACACAATGCCGAATTCAGCCGATACAGTGATGAGGTTCGGTTCTTGTCGAATGGAACTCTTTATAACGACTGAAATAGAAGAGCGAGCGCAAAGTTAGAATCACCTGTGGGATGTGGCTATTTTTGTCGCAACACAATTGAAGGAAATAGTTAACCTTCAACATGAGGTTTTGAACTGAAATAGCAGTTTTGTAGCCCGTGTTGAGAAATCCTTATCTGCAACTTTTTTTTGCTGAAAAGACTCCAGCCGAAGATATTTGACTTTTTGACGAAGGAATGCGGCGCATATATGATGTACCATATCGTCTGAAAGTGCCAGCACTGCATGGAGCATGCGCAGACTAATAACGCACACCATAACATTAATAATTTACGACCTTCTGTTCTGAATTGGCGCGATGTAGGACCATTTTTGAAGAAAAAAAACTGTATTACAAAATATAATAAAATCGTGTTCTGAAAAATGTTCCGAAGGTGAACTATTTCCTTTAACACGCGCCCTGGAGGGGGGGGGGGGGGGCGAAATCCGCCCACCCCTCCTGTTTTGTTGTTGTAAATATGTCCTTATTTTACCGGGCGATGTGCATAATATTTTAGGTACCTGCCTAAAAATGAACGGCGCGTTATCTGAAGTAAAAACATAAATATCGGCAGAATATGTTTTGAGTTATAGGCCATCAAATTAAAAAAAAAATCAACGCCAGACCACACATATCAGCCCTGTGCGGTTCCCGTATACCGGAAAAATGAAAGTGTTTTTGGCAATACTTGCGACTTGTTTGATGTATATTGTTGTGCTATATAGTTTCCAAGGTAATGTTAGGTCAACGAGGTCAAGTCAGGTCAAGTTCATGACAGGTCATTGGAACCGAAGTAGGGTAACTGAAAGGGTGTAATAAATGCATATGACTCATGCTTTCTGAACTCACGCTTGTGGTCCTGAGTCCATTCATACCTCGACAACTGCTAATTCGTTGTCATCACTCATCTGATCCCGTCCTCGCCTGAGGCGGTTAAATAATGGAACCGAAGTAGGTCAACTGGAAGGTTGTCATAAATGCAAATGATTCATGCCTTCTTAACTCATACTTTGTGGTCTTGAGGTCATTCCAGACTTGTATACGACTCAAATTTGTTTCTCTCGAACGATTCAATCACGACTCAAAATCAACATTAGTCGATTCAATCACGACTCAATGAGACCTTCATTTGTTTGCATTTGATTCAATCAAAGACTTTGAGTCTGAGTTTTCGACTCAATCGATTCAAAATGACCTTTAGGCATATCAGTCCCGACTCAATCATTTTGAATCATATAACAACTCAATCACAACTCAAACTATAACTAATGTCTACATTTGCAATTTATAACAGAGTGATTTGATAGTGCTGCATTTTATGTATTTTATTTATGTATGGTGAAATTGTTGATGGATATTACCTATATGGTTGAAAACTTGAAGTTTTGGAATTTGGAGGCTTCTTTTAGGCAATTGAGTCGCGAACCCGACTCAGTCAGCTCTCTAAATATTTGTTGTCGACTCAATCATGGTATCTACCTGAGCTCTTCGATTCAATCACGACTCAAAGCCAAATCCTTAAAAATGTTAGCGACTCAATCAGTTTGAGTCGCAAAAACTGCTGGATTCATGAGTCGCGACTCAATCCGAGTTGAATCGTATACAAGTCAGGTCCATTCCCACCTCGACGACTGCTAATCGGTTGTCATCTGATCCCGTCCTCGCTTGAGGCGTTTAGACAGAGAGCTGACCGCTCTCTGGTTTGTGCTGCAAACTTTGTGGTCTTGAGTCCATTGCCACCTCGACGACTGCTGATCGGTTGTCATCTGATCCCGTCCTCGCCTGAGGCGCTTAGATAACGAGCTGATTGCTATCTGACGCGATGCCAGATAGTGTGCCGGAAACGGCGGGGTTTTCCTCCTACCGCGCCAAAGAGCGACCGTGCCAGAGGGTGACCGCCCCCTCGAGAGCGACCGCCCCCCCCCCTCCCTCCCTCAAGAGCGCAAGGGGGAAAACCGACGCCTTCGCCAAAATCCGTATAGTTGCAAACAAACTAGTATTTGCTAGCAGCAAGCAGAAAACGTCCTGGTGGGTCAGAATAGTTGCATACGTACTAGTATAGTTGTGAACGTTCTAGGATGGATGCAACTGTCCTGACCGGTCAGGATAGTTGTATACATACTGGGCTGTCCAGTACATTTGCAACAATACTAGTACAGTTGCAATTGTACTGAAAGATTGGGCACGGCTGATTGGTGAAAACGATTATTTTTGGCGATTTTCAAACAATGCTTGTCTTGGGGTGCAATAGGGTTCATGATTATATAATGTCATGATCAGTGATCACGTTACTAGGCAACAGTGGTGGTGGTACAGGTCACTGCAAAAGTATTGGTAGGTACTAGTGACTATTCAGCAAATCGCTTATATCTTCTAAACCGTTCGGAAGAATCGTTCGAAATTTTGTGTGCTGGTCGCTGGCTTTGTCTACCTAAATATGAATCGCTCTTTTTTATTTCCCAATCACCCAATTTTCTGGAATTTGCGAACAATCTTCAGAGCCATCTATCGTCTTAGTTCGTAACTTAATTCCTACATACGCCTATGATGCCCCAGCCAGCCATGAACGCACGCGGCCAATCAGCGCTCTCGAATCAGCCGCGCGACTGGGGTTGGTGGAGGTCGGCTGAATGAATGGGGCTCCTGCGTAAAGGCTAGCGCCAGGCAATTTGGTCACGTGGTTTGAACCGTGCGGGCCGGGTCAGCTAGGTCAATGCCCTCTGGGCATGACGCTCGCAGAGTGCCGAGAAGCCGCGAGTTCGGAGCCGGGCAGGCCGGGCTGGGCAGGCCGTGCCCGTAGCCTATGTCTATTTCAGGTGAACGCAATTATCGTCATCGTGTGCGTTATTTTAGCGTGCTTTGCTGACTGACAAAGACGGATTGAATAGAATGTTACGATGAACGGACAAGTAATGTAGGAAGTTGATAGATTTGTAAAGAGGCATATACGAAAGAACAAATCATAGCAATAATTACGGTGGAAGGGGGGGGGGGGGGGCACTGAAGCTCTTGAAGATGTTTCAAAGAACTGTGGAAGCTACTCCAATATTGGACTATAAACCCAGTCCTAGGTGAATCAATTTTATCTGTATAAGCATTAAAAGGACACATTCCGATAAAAGTATCGTAGATATAGTTTAGACGTTTCCGTAAGGCTTTGTATTTGTGGGGTATCCCCGACCGGTGGGTAGCCCCAGACACCTTAAAATGGAATTACAATTTCTTGAAATGTATTTTTGCCTCGCCTCAAACGTTTATTAGATCCGTTTTGTAATACCTTTGCACCTATGGTGGATGGACAATCAATTCGACTTTCAGCTTATTAAATGCAAATCATTTCGGTTTTGAATATCCTCACAAGGGTATCAAAAGTTATGAGTGTTTGAGAAAATGTCAATGTTCATAATAAATGTACACCATTTCCTGAAAATCGTTGAGACATGCCAAAATATAAAACTATTAACATGAGTAGCTCATTGTGCACGAAAACGGTTTGCTTTTGTCACTCATTTAAAAAAGAGTGTGCACACCAGAAACTTGCAGCATGGAAAAACAACCAACGAGGTAATATCGACCACAATAACAAGGGTTTAGCTAACCAAATCGATGTCATTTCAATCATCGAACAAATGTATAACCCAAACAATAAGCGACAATCATAGACACGACGATAATACCTTGCAATCATTGCAATCATTGCCGACAGTGCTCACCTTTCTCTGGTAAAGGCCAATTTCCACAAACCTTAAATCTACTTTTTTCTCAACATTGCCAACCTCATTATAATATGCTTGTTAGATGTTTTGTTCTCTCATATACGTTTTAGTTTACGTGGTATTTCTTATATGATAAATATATTTGAAGAGGCTCTTACTTGAAATATTTGATTTACACCGAAAATGTTCGCTGTGGGGAATGCCCAACTAGCTGGCAGGTAATATACTTATCGAAAGGTCTTGTGCCGCCCCAGTGTGGATACTGAATACGCCTATGATGAAGTACAACATGCCAAAAGGAACTATCTACGATCAGTAACATATTTATAGTGCTGGGTAGAAACTTGTCTGCGGTTAATATTTCTTTCCAATTTGACCTCCCTTTTTCACTAACCTGGTACCGCCTATGGCAAAAAAAGAAGAAGATTTATAACAGTTGTTTCTAATGTCACAATCACATACCATTTCATTTATCAAAAACAAAAATAAAAAATGGTTTTATTACGCATTTACTTCACTCCCATATTGAGTGACCTGCACACGCCTATTATTTTTGAATTTGCAAACGTCACCATCATATATCAATTTCCATTTCAATCTCTATCGATTCCTATTAGCTGTGTTAAAATCGGTCGATAAACATGAAAGGTATGTTGGATCAAAAATACCACTAAAATTTGTAGTTTTTGCCCCCCTGTTGCCTCTCTATCCAAAATTTAGATTTTATTATTATTTATAAATGTAGATCGTGTTGAGGGGAAGCAAACACCGTTTTATTTTTGAAAATCGGACGGGTAGATCTCGAGATCTCCGTGGGGGGGGGGGCGGAATCCCCCCCCCCCTGTTACAAAAAGGGGTAGCCAGGAGCCTGTTACAAATAGGGTTAACTCGAGAAAAAACTATTTTTATTTTATTTTTGCACTCAAGACGTACACATTATTTATAAGAAGGTACCAGAAGTTTCAAGTTGATAGCGCTATTAGTTGTTCAGCTATTGAGACAATTCATCAGGGGTTAAACGCCCCCCCCCCCCCCCCAGTCAATGGCGGGTTAAGAACGACTCCTGGCTTATCAGCTTGCTAAAGACAATAGTTCACCTTTAACATAGGGTATTTAACTGAGATAGCATATTTGTAGAGCAAATCGAAAAACGGGTTATGGTGAAAGAAATACCTCGCTACGCTAAGTAATTTCGGCACAGGACTAGTGGACCCCTTTTAGAAGAAGAAGTTTAATTTCCCAGAAACTTGTTGGGCGCGCGGCCGCCCGTGTTAAAGGGAAATAATGACCTTTTTCCACAAAAATGGAGTTAGCACTTGAAATCGCCAGACGAGACCAAAATATATTGTAAATTCATCACATTTTACATGAAAACTTTCCTACCGAAAGATATTTCAAGTTAAAGTTAATAAGTGTTCCACACTTTTGACGACCGGTACTTGCAAGTACTTTTGGTCCTCATCAAACTGCGGGCTTTTCCAGTATTGTTTTTTTACGCAATGGAGTGGAAAATATATTGTGCGTTCTACTCGTTGTGATTATATGCCCGGCGATCTTCTAAAACTAACAGCGATTGTAAAAAGTGGCAATAAAATCGGAAGCTCATCGATGCACATCAACGACGGCATAGTTAGTGGTTGCGACCCTTCAATTTTTGAAAATCGATTCATTTGTTTTCAACATTAGGAGTATTGTATAAGTTGTCTGTGGCAGTATATAACACTATGCTTTATATTATCATGAAAAATAATAATTTTCCCCAAAAAACGAACAAACAATAACACAAAACTGGCAATTAAATCGGAAGCTCATCGATGCACATCGACGGCGACCTATTTAGCGTCGGCGATTTGTTTACAAAGTCATTGCCATGCTTCTCGGCGCACTTAACCATTGTGGCGAGTTGTAGCGAGTAGCGCTTTCGTTCTCCATGGCAACCAGGCATGAGCCAATGAAAAGCCAGAACGTATTCCCTTTCTGGCTTTTGATTGGCTAACGCCTGGTTGCCATGGAGAACGAAAGCGCTACTAGCGCTACTAGCGTGTGTCCGAGCAGCGCTCAGTTTGATCGGAAACGTCACAGAGACTCCAAAAATGCCGCGCACTCGAAGTAAACAATGGTAGGGAAGGACAAATTTGTCAATGACCTTCATGAAGTACACAACGTACTTGTTTTGTATTTTTTCCAAACTTACAACTTTCAATATGGGAATAATTGTATTTAATTCTTAAATTTAAATGCAATCATTGTAAAATCATAGCGGTAGCCTAAGAAATTGTCGCTAACAAAATCAAAAGGTCATTATTTCCCTTTAAAGGATTGAATCATATCAATCAAACGCTTATAGTGCCTGTGCTACTGCTAATGCACTTCATGGATTAACACTAATATCAAAGGGCTCCTCATGTTTGGACCATTCGGAAATAGGGGATCCTTGTGATCCATGTGATATGACCTTTGACTTGACAAGGTCAACATAATAAAATGTATTTTTATATCAGTTTGCCTGCTCGTAACTTGGCCAAACTTGGTGGAATAAATGAACATAACATCATCTAGGTATGTGGAAAATAAAATGGCGAAGACTTCTAACTGTCTGAGATACCGCCCTTTGAGTATGGTAAGGAAGCGAGACGGAGAAATGCCCCGAGGCTATTTCTATGTCGTTTGCGATAATGTGGGTTTCTTTGGCCCGATTGACGTGAAATTTGGTGGGTAGCTTCCGTTTGACGAATTCAATAACTTTCCAGGTTTTCCAGCTCGACATGACTTCGCATGACCTAGCATGACCTGGGAATATTGTATGGCCCACAGATACGTATTACCTATGTTAGGAACCGTTCATAAAATACGTTACGCTATTTTGTGTATTTTTCCACACCTGTTATCTTATCAACCATATCAACCTTATCAACCACGTGACGTTTGGGCAGGCGACCCCCCCCCCTCCCTGAGCGTAGCGTAGTTTATGAACGGGCCGGTAAGTACTTGTGACGAAAAATGGCGATTCCTCGTGAATAAAATGTACTGCCCAAGTTATATGTTCTTGTTATACAGTCGTTGTTTGTGATCTCAAATATGGTCTTTGGATATCGACGCCAGTAGCCCTCAGCGCGTCATGAGTCGGGGTTCGTAATCTCCCCCCCCCCCCCCACCGCGCGCAGTCATTATCACCTCGCTATCGCATGACAATGACCACCCCACGTTTATCAGTTTTATCAATTCGTTTACCAATTCGTTTATCAATTCGTTCATCAATTCGTTTATCAATTCGTTTATCAATTCGTTTAACAATTCGTTTATCAATTCATTTATCAATTTGTTTATCAATTCGTTTATCAATTCGTTTATCAATTCGTTTATCAATTCGTTTATCAATTGGAAAAGGTACTCAGTGTCCGTATGCCGACTCTAACATCCATGTTGCGTTACGCGTGCCTCCAAGAACGGTACACGGAGATTACCGGCGGTCAGTATTGCCGGCGTTAGGGACCGTTCATAAATTACGCTACTCTCAGGGGGAGGGGAGGGGGTCGCCAGCCGAAGCGTTATAGGGGGATAGTCAAAATAGCGTACCGTAATTTATGAACGGTTCCTAACATAGATAATACGTGTCTGTGGGCCATACAATATTCCCAGGTCATGCTAGGTCATGCGAGGTCATGTCGAGACAAAACAAAAACTGGAAAGTGATTACATTTTTCAAACGGAAGCTACTCGCCAAATTTTAAGTCAATTGGGCCAAATAAACCCATTATCGCAAACGACATGGAAATAGCCTCGGGGCATTTCTCCGTCTCGCTTCCTTACCATACTCAAAGGGCGGCATCTCAGACAGTTAGAAGTCTTCGCCATTTTATTTTGAACATTCATAGAGGATGTTATGTTCATTCATTCAGCCAAGTTTGGCCAAGTTGCGACCAGGCAACTGATACGAATGCATTGTATTATGTTGACCTTGTCAGGTCAAAGGTCATAAAGAGGTCACGTGGATTTTCATCTCTATCTCCGTATGGTCCAACCCTGTGAACCGCATTGATATTAGTTGTATTCTGCTGAGTCCGCTAGCACAGAAGATATAAGCGTTTGATTGATATAAAGTACGCACAAATTCGTGACGTTTGATGACCTCAAAATATCACCAATTTTCACCAAACTCGGAAAGCGTCGGGTACATTTTTGTGTTGTGTCCAACACATGACATACGAGCCATATGACAGTGGGCGCCTAGTCAGGCACGACGCAGAGACAGATATGACACAAGGATATGATGACACAGAGACAGACATGACACAAGGCTATGCATGACACAGAGACGGGGATGACACAAGGCTATGCATGACACAGAGACAGGGATGACACAAGGCTATGCATGACACAGAGAAGGGGATGACACAAGGCTATGCATGCCACAGAGACAGGGATGACACAAGGCTATGCATGACACAGAGACGTTACAGCCTGAACGAACAACAGAGGTCAACGAATGGTCGTGTCAGTCTCCCACAACATAGGTTTGCCTGATTAGGTCTCCTGAAAAATCAGGTTGTTATTTTAACCAAGCTCCATGTGCATTGTGAGATCAAGCTGATATAGGGGATGGCGAAACCATTTCAAGGTAGTACCAGACTTCTGCCTGGATCCCAAAGTTGAATCTGGGATTCCAGTGGATCCCTCGGCATAACATGCATGAAGATCTTGGATCCCATGTGGATCCCTCTGCGTAAAATGCATGAAGATATGGGATCCTTCTGGATCCCTCGGCGTAAAATGCTTCAGGATCTGGGATCTCAGTGGATCTGTAATTTAAACGAGCCTCAGGTCTTGAAACATGCAGGGACTGACATCAAAATTTGTGGTCTCTATTTTCCGTATGTAGTATATACTATGTAGATAATTAGTACCTGCAAATTACCTTGTACCTATTAACAAACATAGAGATTGTAATGAATTCTCTCATGTGATAAAATTAGCAAGAAGTAGGCACTTTCCGGCGTGCCTGGACCCCGAAGTTGGATCTGGGATCCCATTGGATCCCTTGGCATAATATATGTCAGGATCCGGGATCTTTGTGGATCCCTCGGCTTATGGTGTACCTGGATCTGGTACACCATAAGCCGAGGGATATGTGCCTAGATCGCCGGGTCCAGACACATGTCTGGTACCTACTGGCTACTACAAACCTACTGGCTAACTACCCAATACCTAGTTACTGGGCAAGTCCAAGGAAAGCCATTCTCTCACGCTGTTCACATTCTTCATATCATAACCAGGTTATGTAGTTATGAAGCATAATTGGTACCCCATTATCACTGACTCAATATAATTCCATCAGCCTATGAAATGCAACCAATGTTTTGTGTGTGTGTGGAATGATGTGAATTTGCTTAGAGCAATGTTAGCAGTGCTATATTTTAAGTTCGCGACAGACGATGACCTCAAAATCCTGAACCAACATGGATTAGATAGCACTGCGGCACCACTGCCCGAGAGGCTACCGTATACATACACAGATTAGATTAGATAGTCGATAGTGAGGACGCTCAAGACGGCCGGGGCAGTCGCGGAGACTGATCGCACTCGTCAGGTGTCTGTACAGTGAACAGTGCCAGGGGTCTGTACAGACTACAGTGAACAGTGTCGGCTGTGTCAACAGTGACAGTGGACAGTGACAGTGGACAGTGTCAGAGGCCTGTACAGTGGACAACTTCAGTTGTAAGAACAGTGAACGCAATGCCAGAACTGTCAGGATTCTGCACCGTGAACAGTGTCTGCAAAGTGAACAGCGTCCGACCCAGTGAACAGCGTCCAACCTCCGTCTAGTGAATCTCAGCGCAGTGAACACAGCGGGAGTCGTACAGCCATGTCGAGGCCAGGCCGGCCGGCGGGTGGTGGCGGCAGTGAGGCGGCGGCGGCACTGCGGGATCCGAATGTGACTCAGTTGCTGCACTTGTGCGGGGATCATATTGACCTGGTAGTTGATCATGCGTTGCGATTCATATGCCACTCTGATACAAGATTCGATTTCATTCTCCAACAGTTGAAAGAACAAGAAGAGAACGTCAGTCGGCTGATGGACCGTCCGCTGGAGCGTTCATTGCAGATCCGCTATGCCGACTGTCAGTGTTCTCCATTCGGCCGCATGGTGATGAAAAGCGCCGTCGTATCCGGCAGTAGGGCAGAGGGACTACAGAACCCCCTCGACCACCGAAGTACCAATCTATGATGATGATTGAGCTGCGTCCTGTGCACTGGATTTTCTCCTGCTCTGAGGAAACCACCCCAGTGGAGGACACTGCTGCGGGACCGGCCGCAGCCACCAATGCCGATCCGAGGGGTCAGGGCAGCGACCCGGTACCGCGGATGATGATCGCCGAGACTGAGAACCCTGGCTTGGTGCTGGTGCTGCAGGAGCGGAGAGACGACTGTCCGCACCAGGAGCAACAGCCGTTCAAAGCTGAAGCTGTGACTCAGTTCCTTAGCGACTACCAACTTGTGACTAGAGGAAAAGGCAAAGAACAACGTAGCACCAATGGGCCTGCCTGCTCCTATTCACAGCCAACAAATGAAATTAACGGTGTAAATTACTTTGATGAAGTACCCTGTCTGCACGTACCTGTCTGGTGGTTCTCCGATGAGTTTTTTACTCGCCACCGTAGCAACAACTGGCCACCTTGCGAGACAATATCAGGCGGTACGGCTTACACCTGGTGCCTGTGGGTGCTCCTGGGAGCACCACAGAGAAGTTACAGTTTCGCCTGTCCTTCTCTCGGGCAGAGGTGGTGATCGCCTCGCATCTGACGGAGGTGCAGAAGTGTGCTGTTATCGCCTTCAAGATGTGCAAAACAGCTCTCGGAGAAGAAGGCAAAGCGTTGAAGTCTTACTTCGTCAAGAGAGCGCTGCTATGGCTTTATGAGCAAACGCCAGCAGAGGAATGGACAAGCGTCACAAAGGGCGTTCTGAAGTTGTTGGACTATCTGGACAAAGCTCTCAGCACAGGCAACCTGCCGTGCTTCTTCTGGAGCCGCATCAATCTGCTTCAGTTTGCCAGTCGAGATGACCGAAAGGCCATGAAGAAAGCGCTGGGAAACATCCGGCAGCACTTGATGAGACTTCTGGCTTATGAGGTGTGTGTACGGGAGCCTCACCTGCAAGATATGCTGACACGAGAGACCAGGCGGCTGACGGAGCGCCAGCTGCGCGTCTGTCTGACACGCTGGCTGACCATAGTGGGTGTGGATAATAGCATGATAGCGAATACAGGAATGTCCACCACAGGCTGTCTGACAGAGCTGCTCCCCGTGCTGGTACGATCATATACACCAGATGACGTGGCCAGCCTGCTCCGCAGCATGAGACACTGGTACTTCGTGCAGAGACACCTGTACCAGGCGCTGACTGTGGCCCCGGCGGACGTGGCCTCACAAGTTCGCTTCTCTGCCAGCGGTGGCGGCGGCTTCGTCTGGGATGCAGCTCCTCTGCTGGGTCTTCTCCCTGAAGATGACCTAAAAGTGCTGCTGGGGGATCCAGACATCGTGCGGGTCTGGCTGAGACGCCAGCACCAGTTGCCGGAGACCGAGCGGCCGGCTGGTCTGCCCGCTGACCTGAGGTCACCACGGGACATCTGTGACCTGGTGCTGAATATCCCACTGCTGACGTGGGTTCTCAGGGAGAGTGTACCCAGCAGGTGGGCTGACTTTCAGAAGGCAGCAGCTGAAAGGGTAAAGCTACTAACACATAACGTATCTACCGTAGAGCAAGCAAGACATAACACGCTGCTTTATTCAGCACGTTGGAGAGAGTTGGCTGAACTCCTCCACGGCCAGCTCGGTATGGATCGGCAGACAGCTCTGCAGACCGCCTGCCGAGTTGGGGTGGAGCTGCGGCAGCTCTGTGACGATCCTGAGACGCTCGCCGAGCAGAGGAGGATTCTTCACTCCCTCCCGGACTCCTGGAAGCTGAGACACTTGGCGTTCGGCGGCTCTGGCTGAGGTGTGGACACTGCAGCACGTCGCGTTCGGCGGCTCTGGCTGAGGTGTGGACCCTGCGGTACTTGGCGTTCGGCGGCTCTGGCTGAGGTGTGGACCCTGCAGCACATCGCGTTCGGCGGCTCTGGCTGAGGTGTGGACCCTGCAGCACGTCGCGTTCGGCGGCTCTGGCTGAGGTGTGCACCCTGCAGCACGTCGCGTTCGGCGGCTCTGGCTGAGGTGTGGACCCTGCAGCACGTCGCGTTCGGCGGCTCTGGCTGAGGTGTGGACCCTGCAGCACGTCGCGTTCGGCGGCTCTGGCTGAGGTGAGCACCCTGCGGTACTTGGCGTTCGGCGGCTCTGGCTGAGGTGTGGACCCTGCGGTACTTGGCGTTCGGCGTCTCTGGCTGAGGTGAGCACCCTGCGGTACTTGACGTTCGGCGTCTCTGGCTGAGGTGAGCACCCTGCGGTACTTGGCGTTCGGCGGCTCTGGCTGAGGTGGGGACCCAGCGGTACTTGGCGTTCGACAGATCCCTGAGGTGTAGCGATGGTGGTAACCTGAGACTGTCGTTCCTACACCAAGTGGGGAAAACTATCATAGTATTCACGATCAAGGAACTCCCTACCGTCTGTTTTGTTTGTGGGATTGACACTTGTTGGGACACAGGTTAAAGATAGGTATGGGCTTAATCACGAAGTTGTTGTTGGTAGCTGCATATAGAGCGTTTTAGGACAGTCTTGCTCCATCGTGGATCATCAGCGACTTGAGGGCCCGTGAACATTGCCTGTGGTTCTGTTTGCTGCGCGTCCATATAGCTGTCGATAGTGAAGCCATTTCAAATTGTGTAGCTGGGGATAGTGATGCAAATTGTGTAGCTGTAGATAGTGATGCAAATTGTGTAGATGTAGATAGTGATGCCAATTATGTTCTGGTAGATAGTGATGCCAATTCAAATTGTGTAGCTGTATATAGTGATGCAAATTGTGTTCCGGTAGCGTAAGCCAGCTGCCAAGTGTGGCAAATTCATTCTGCCAAGTCTGGCCAAGTTACGAGCAGGCATACTGATAGGAAAATACATTGTATTATTTTGACCTCGTTGGGTCAAAGGTCATATAGAGGTCACGTGGATTTTCACCCCATTTCCGAATGGTCCAACCCTGTGGAGCACTTTTACATTAGTTGAATTCCGCTAAGTCCAATAGCACAGAGGATATAAGCGAAGTTCGCAAGCCATCGTGGCCTTGGATGACCACAAAATATGACCTTTGTTGTCACCCGGAGCTAAAAGTGGGTGTGTATGCTTCTCAAGGGCGGATTCAGGATATTTTAGGTGGGGTGGCCGCAGGCCAATTTAGGGGCGCCTTCCAAAAATCTAGGGGCGCCTTCCAAAGAAAGGGCGTCGTTACTGACCGAAAGGGCGCCGTCACTGGCCTGAAGGGCGCCGTCAATGGTCGAAAGGGTGCCGTCAATGGCCAAAAGGGCGCCTTCACTGGCCGAAACGGCGCCATCACTGGCTGCGAAGGGCGCCGTCACCGGCCAGAAAGGCGCCTCGGGTCAAAAGGTCCAGGTCATGACCTGTATGACCTGATACTCGGTAAGTTACTTTCAACAGGGCGTCCAAGCGGTCCATAGGGACGCAGCGTGCTCACGGGCTGTCCATCGCCGGGCGCCTGGCGGCGCCCGGCGGCAGACAGCCCGTGGGGTGCCCTTCTGGCGGGGGGGGGGGGGGGGGGGAGCGACCGCTGCGGCCGCCCCCTGGATCTACTCCTGAATTGCTTTTTTCACTTGACACTACAGGTGTACCAATTTTCATTAAAATCCGAAAGGATCGGGACCAGAAATCCTCTTTTTTGTGTGTCCAGACATGGAATGGGCTCTAGGCAAGCACTTTTTCCCTTTCTCCCCTTTTCAGCATGCGTCGACATCTGGTATGTATCTGATGTGACCCATGTGAGGAGCCATACATTTACAAGTGTGCCCCCTCGGTGAGACCTGTAGTGTTTCTCTTCTTCTGAAGGGAGACTCCTGTGTACGCCCTCTTTTTAACAACCCTGACCTGGGTTTATCCACGCCATTATAACACGGCACTCCTTACAGGGTAAGCTGGCGGACATGTACTGCGACACGAGCGCCTGCCGCGCCTACCTGTACAGCGTGGCGCACGCCTGCGACCGCGGCCACGTGTCGGCCAAGGACTGTGCCGTTGTCATCCTCTACTGCGCCGAGAAGGCCACCCAGGTGGCGCTGCAGGCGGTGCAGGCGCTCGGCGGCAACGGCTACATCAATGAGTACCCGGCGGGCAGGCTGCTGAGGGACGCCAAGCTGTACGAGATAGGAGCGGGAACCAGCGAGGTGCGCAGGCTGGTGATCGGCAGAGCCCTGAATGCCGAGTATAAGTAAAGTGTGGTGGTGGAGTTGTGGTGAAGATAGGTGGCGCTGGTGGTACGGTATAGGTGGCGCTACATGTCCTGTATAGGTGGCGCTGCGAGAGCG
Source organism: Chirona hameri (assembly GCA_036785665.1). Classification (NCBI taxonomy): domain Eukaryota; kingdom Metazoa; phylum Arthropoda; class Thecostraca; order Balanomorpha; family Balanidae; genus Chirona; species Chirona hameri. The sequence goes on from JAXIVJ010009172.1 coordinate 34,490, forward strand.
ATACGTGCTGCGCTACTGACGGCACAGTAGGTATAGGTGGCGCTGTATGTTATGTATAGGTGGCGCCACCTTTGCTTGTGGTGCTGCCAGGTAAATGACTGTGACTGTGTCATGGGCAGATATAGTATTGCGTAGCATTGTTGTGCGTGCTACGCGATGTGTCGCCGACTCACGATTTCGATGGATTCTGACTTTACGAATGCAGTAGGAGAGTGATATTTTCTGAGAATATTGTGGCTGTGCTTGCAGCCGGGTGGTAAGGTGCAATACTATATAAAGCGTTGTGTGTTTCGTCCAATGTACGGTGTAGGTACGTGTCTAATCGTGTTTGCATTGTTAGATCTGTGTAAAATAGAGATGGTGTTTCCACACATAACCATGCTAGACTATTGTAGCAACTAGCATAGTCTAGACATTCGCCCAGACATGTGTTTGTCGAACAAGCAAATAAATAAAACATGCAGATTCAACTAAAAGGGTGTTGAAGACATGACGTCACTAAAACGATGTTTTCTCAAAAGTGTTTGGAGGAAATTTATTTTACCTTTGTGGGAGGGGCTAAAATTGATGGGGGAGAAGGTACCGAAAATCTAGTGTCGATATATGTACGGGTTTTTGAGTTATTAAAGAAAAAACGGAGGGTGCTATGTTTTTCACACTCCCAGCGGGTCGCGGTTTAACCTTCCGAATCCTACGTTTGTCTATATCGCATCCGACTCTAAAAACACATAGTTTGAATCACAATATATTTACTGGCAATGACACCCTATGAACGGCGCCGTCCATGAGCTTTGGCGCCAACATACAAACGCAACACTGACAACGCAAACACGTGTCGCGGCTCAAACAGCGTCCTACCGACTATGGCAACCATGGCAACGGGCCCTCCGGTACCGGCGACTTCACTCGAGCCGTCGGATGAATGCCTTCACGCGGTTATGACGTCACACAATGCCGAATTCAGCCGATACAGTGACGAGGTTCGGTTCTTGTCGAATGGAACTCTTTATAACGACTGAAATAGAAGAGCGAACGCAAAGTTAGAATCACCTGTGGGATGTGGCTTTTATTGTCGCAACATAATTCAAGGAAATAGTTCACCTTCAACATGGAGTTTTGAACTGAAATAGCAGTTTTGTAGCCAGTGTTGAGAAATCCTGATCTGCAACTTTTCTTGTCTTAAAAGTCTCCAGCAGAAGAAATTTGACTTTTTGACGAAGGAATGCGGCGCATATATGATTTACCGTACCGTCTGAAAGTGCCAGCTCTGCCAGGGAGCATGCCCAGACCAATAACTCACACCATAAAATTAATAATTTACCACCTTCTGTCCGGAATTGGCGCGATGTAGGACCATTTCTGAAAAGAAAAAAAGAAACTGTATTACAAAATATAATAAAATCGTGTTCTGAAAAATGTTCCGAAGGTGAACTTTTTCCTTTAACACGCGCCATGGAGGGGGGGGGGGGGCGAAATCCGCCCACCCCTCCTGTTTTTGTTGTTGTTGTAAATATGTCCTTATTTTACCGGGTGATGTGCATAATATGTTAGGCACCTGCTTAAAAATGAACGGCGCGTTGTCTGAAGTAAAAAAAAAATCGGCCGAATATTTTTTGAGTTATAGGCCATCAAAGTAAAAAAGAAATGTTTTCAGCGCCAGACCACACAAATCAGCGGCTCCTGTGCGGTTCCCGTATACCGGAAAAATGAAAGTGTTTTTGGCAATACTTGCGACTTGTTTGATGTATATTGTTGTGCTATATAGTTTCCAAGGTAATGTTAGGTCAACGAGGTCAAGTCAGGTCAAGTTCATGACAGGTCATTGGAACCGAAGTAGGGTAACTGAAAGGGTGTACTAAATGCGTATGACTCATGCTTTCTGAACTCATGCTTGTGGTCCTGAGTCCATTCATACCTCGACAACTGCTAATTCGTTGTCATCACTTATCTGATCCCGTCCTCGCCTGAGGCGGTTAGATAATGTAACCGAAGTAGGTCAACTGGAAGGTTGTCATAAATGCAAATAATTCATGCCTTCTGAACTCATACTTTGTGGTCTTGAGTCCATTCCAGACTTGTATACGACTAAAATTTGTTTCTCTCGAACGATTCAATCACGACTCAAAATCAACATTAGTCGATTCAATCACGACTCAATGAGACCTTCATTTTTTTGCATTTGATTCAATCAAAGATTTTGAGTCAGAGTTATGGACTCAATCGAATCAAAATGACCTTTAGGCATATCAGTCCCGACTCAATCATTTTTAATCATATAACAACTCAATCACAACTCAAACTATGACTAATGACTACATTTGCAATTTATAACAGGGTGAGATTCGATAGTGCTGCATTTTATTTATTTTATTTATGCATGGTGAAATTGTTGATTGATATTACCTATATGGTTGAAAACTTGAAGTTTTGGAATTTGGAGGCTTCTTTTAGGCAATTGAGTCGCGAACCCGACTCATTCAGCTCTCTAAATATTTGTTGTCGACTCAATCATGGTTTCTACCTGAGCTCTTCGATTCAATCACGACTCAAAGCCAAATCTTTAAAAATGTTAGCGACTCAATCAGTTTGAGTCGCAAAAACTGCTGGATTCATGAGTCACGACTCAATCCGAGTTGAATCGTATACAGGTCAGGTCCATTCCCACCTCGACGACTACTAATCGGTTGTCATCTGATCCCGTCCTCGCCTGAGGCGTTTAGACAGAGAGCTGACCGCTCTCTGGTTTGTGCTGCAAAGTTTGTGGGCTTGAGCCCATTCCCACCTCGACGACTGCTAATCGGTTGTCATCTGATCCCGTCCTCGCCTGAAGCGCTTAGATAACGAGCTGATTGCTATCTGACGCGATGCCAGAGAGTGTGCCTGAAACGGCGGGGTCTTCCTCCTACCGCGCCAAAGAGCGACCGTGCCAGAGGGTGACCGCCCCCTCGAGAGCGACCGCCGCCCCCCCCCCCCCCTCCCTCCCTCAAGAGCGCAAAGGGGAAAACCGATGCCTCGACCAAAATCCGTCTAGTTGCAAACAAACTAGTATAGTTAGAAACGTCCTGGTGGGTCAGAATAGTTGCATACGTACTGGTATAGTTGTGAACGTTCTAGGATGGATGCAACTGTCCTGACCGGTCAGGATAGTTGCATACATACTGGGCTGTCCAGTACATTTGCAACAATTCTAGTACAGTTGCAATTGTACTGAAAGATTGGGCACGGCTGATTGGTGAAAACGATTATTTTTGGCGATTTTCAAACAATGCTTGTCTTGGGGTGCAATATGGTTCATGATTATATAATGTCATGATCAGTGATCACGTTACTAGGCAACAGTGGTGGTGGTACAAGGGGGGGGGGGGAGTTCCCCTTACCAATACTGCCATTTTCACCATTACCAATGCATGCTGTTTTCAATTATTCACGATTTTGTAAAGTTTGGTTTTAAAAAAATCGTTTATTTTTATATTGTCGAAAAGTGAAGCCATTGTAGAAGATTATGGCCATGTTATTCAGCCACCTTCTCTGGTTGCAATACAGAGATCCAGGTTCAGAGCCATCTGTCAGCTTCGTAAGTAAGTCCATGATCTCATCGTGCTCTGCATCGGAAATGACGCGGCAATTCTTGCCCCGCGTGCTTTGAAGCCGCTCGTCCAGCTTCATCACAATTATCACGGGACATATAGAAGGGGAAATCGAAAGCACGTCTCACTGAAAGACAGACTGCCGAACGCTCCGAAAACCAACTCTCGACTGAGCAACACCATGTGACCACGTCCCGCGTCACCTTCGGTCACGTGACAGCTCGGGGCCACGCTGTTTATCGCAGCGTGGCCGCGAACCGCAGCCAGACGCATCGTACGTAGCCAGGATTTCCGTCAGAGGTGGGTGGGTCAACTGTTAGATTTGGTACAAATAACTCGATAAGTCGCAAATCTTTCGCAAAATTGCTATAGATATAGTATACCTAAGCTGCGTCTCTCAGCGGGTCATGGCCCCTTGCTCCCCCCACCCCATTAGCTGCATGGGTGACAGACGCTCCCCCAAACTTCCTAAGAGGCGCTGTTTAGCACGCGCATTGGATAGAGATGTACAGTGGACAATGAAGCTGCCCTGTAACTTTTGGACAATATAAAAATAAACGAGTTTTGGAAACCAAACTTTACAAAATCGCGAATAATTGAAAACGGCATGAATTGGAAATGGTGAAAATGGCCGTGAATGGCCGAAAATGGTGAAATCAGCCGTGCCCAATGTTTCAGTACATTTGCAACTGTACTAGTATTGTTGCAAACGTACTGGACAGCCCAGCATGTATGCAACTATCCTGACCGGTCAGGACAGTTGCATCCATCCCAGAACGTTCACAACTATACTAGTACGTAGGCAACTATACTGACCCACCAGGACGTTTGTAACTATACTAGTTTGTTTGCAACTATACGGATTTCGTAAACCTACTGTAACATATGCACGCAATCACTGCGTTCCATAACAAAGTCAAGCCAAGGAGCGCATAGCAAACAAAATGTATCATATTTTATCTCATTTGACCTTCTAGATATTGACCTAGGGTCATTAAATTTTCCCCAAAACAGAGTTACTCACAGAGCCCCCCTACCTGAAAATTTGTGTTTTTCGTTCATTGACCCCTACAGGGTAGGCCTATGCCATCTGAGGTCACCAACACCCTTTTGTCAATAACTCTCGACAGAATAAAGATAGAGAAGTGGAACTGGTACCAATGTATTTGTATCATCGGTCTCCCAATATCCAGCATGATCTACTCGGGTCACCACTTGACTTTGACCTAAGATCACATTTATATATTAACCTGATCTGTTTAACATAAATATGAGTAGAAGCAAATTGACGAGACAAAAATGATGCCGTCAAAATTACTGCCCTTTCTTTATTAGGTAACAAGTAATTTGCGAAAAACAGTTTGGACAAAAAATAACCTTTTTGACATTTGATGACCTCTGGAGCCTACACTATTGACCTGAGCTCAAATCTGAGGACACCTATGTCGATTGCATTTTACAAGAGCTTTCGATTGTTTTTCCTGTTTGCTGCTAGCTATCATAGTTCCACAGATATTAGGGGGGTGTTCGAAGCGAAGTCCTAAAACTGGAAAATCTGACCTTTGATGACCTCTGATGACCCCAATTTTGACCTGACCTAAAAGAAGACCGATATAATTTGGAAGGAGATTGTTTTGAGCTATCCAACGCCGTTTTCCGCTTCTCGCTACGTTGCGGGGTTTTCGAGATCATAGGGGGAGGAGGGCAAAATCCCCCCCGCCCCCCTCCAGGGCGCGTGTTAAGATCACAAAGCAATACTTTCCTAAATGCTAAAACAGACAAGTCTGCCAGGTAAAGCAAAGCAATGTTTGATCTCGTATCGCCTTTCCATTGCTATCAGTGGCGTAGCCAGGATTCACTCCAGGGGGGATCAATTTTTGCTCAGGGAGCATAAGGTACCCCCACCAAAACAAAACTTACCGCATTTGGCCCACTATGTCCTTAGAGGCATATTTTCAACATTTTGTCCTAAAAAAAATGAAAATCATCATTTTTCGACCAAAGGAGGCACGTACAGACCTTCAGGGGGAGGCAATTTGCCTCATCCCCCCCTGGCTACGCCCCTGATTGCCATCAGACAATTGCATTTGCGATTAAGGTCAAGGGCGGATCCAGAATGGGTGGTTTGGGTCAGTTGGGGAGGGTAAATCCAAAAAAGTCTCACACAATTCTGAAAACTAATCGGATTTCGCTTGCTTGTGCATCGATAACTGATTTAAAACAAACTTTCCTTTGTAAAAGTGGCTTAGATTGTATATTATCTCAGGAAATGTGTCAAATTTGCGCCGATTTCAGGTGGTTTGGGGGGCATGGCCCCGTACCCCCCCCCCCCCCCCTGTATCCGCCCATGATAAGGTGATAATATCCAGCTGCATTGTACATTTACAAGTGTGCTGCCTCAATATTTATCGGACGAAAAGCGCTTATAGGTTTGTACTGTCAATCTTGTCTAATTTCACAAATGGTGCCAACGGCTCGATACCTGGTGACAGCGGTGGAATTGCCGCTACTAGTAGTTTCCGGCGACGCCGATGTCCCCGATGGCGGGGGTGCCGTCTGAGCTGGCCTGCAGCAGGTTACTCCGGACGAAGATGGGGTCGATGGTGTCATCACCCTCCTCCTGAGGAGGGAGAAGGGTCCCGGTAGGAGGAGGGAGAAGGGTCCCTATGTCCCCTTTTGAACAGCATGACCTGGGTAATGTCTGACACCCCTATCTGGCACTTACCTGATCTGTTTGACCCTGTTAACACCCGCAGATCCCCCTTTGTCGTGTTTGACTTGGGGGTCATTCCGTGTCAGGCAACACACAAAATTCCCCGAACCACTCCGATTTTGAAGAAAATTGGCACACTCGTAGTCAAGTGAAAACAACATTCTCACACACTTTGAGAGCTCTGGGTGACCTCAAGGGTCATATTTAGAGGTCATCCAATGTCACCATTGTTTGCGTACTTTATATCAATCAAACGCTTATAGCGCCTATGCTACTGCTAATGCACTTCATGGCTTAACCCGCGCGACGCTGGGGGGTAAATTTTACCCCCCTCCCGGGTTTTCGCTATAGATTCAAAACTACACTAGATATCGACGCGAAACTTTCAGTACCTTATCTGGCATTGATTTGACGTCTTCAGATAATTTTGGAGAAAATCGGTCGAGAAGTTTTTGCGAAAATAGCGTTTTAGTGACGTCATGTAACGCCATTTTCGGTCCCAAATGGACGAAACTTTGATCGATGATAGAACAGCAAGTATTGAAGCAAATTGCAAACAAAGCACGTCAAAAGGAAGGAAATGACATTCTCTACAAGATGGCTATCTCGGATTTGCACAATTTTGATTTTCTGATCCCCAAAATTCAAAAAATCTTTTAATTTTTTTCAAAGTTTACCAAATCCAGAATTGTAAGAATTTTCAAAAAACCAGAAGATATGTCAGATAACCATCTCTAATGAGTGACTATTCCAAATTTCGAACAAATATATATATTTTTGACCCCCAAATGACACTAATAAGTGTTCAATGTGATGGACGCATTTGAAAAAAAATCGCAAATTTGGACATTTCTAGACATCGTACACAAAAACAAATTGCACCATTGGATTGCTGTGGCAAAACTGAACCGTAAACATGTGTCGGTTATTGCAAATTTTGGATTTCAAAATTTGACATTTTTTGCCTGATCTTGACCTGACCTTGAGGTCAAATGTCAAAATAACCATTATTTTTGGATTCTACGTCTGAAATAACCCATGAGACATGTGTCACATGGGTTTCATATTACTTTTTCACAGTGTGACCTTTTGTGACCTGACTTTGACCTTGACCTGTACTTAGTATGATATTCATACTCAAGCATTACCCTCTCCTTATATTTAGAAGTGTTTTGGCAGAGTTTCGGCGCGCTGCTGTTGATAGTCCGGTCTCTGCAGCCAATAATCCGAAAACAGGTGGTTTTGACCTTTGACCTGACCCTGACCTGATATATGACCTTTTAGATAAAATTTTAAGAATTCCTTAGAATCTTCCCATCGAGAGCTTCCGATCGCCGCCTTGCGCGTCTCGCTGCGATTATTGGTTCGGGAGATAAGAGGGGGGTAAAATTTACCCCCCAGCGCGGCGCGTTCGGATGGAGACCCCAGCGCCGCGCGGGTTAACACTAATATCAAAGGGCTCCGCATGTTTGGACCATTATGAAATAGGGGGATCCTTGTGATCCGTGTGATATGACCTTTGACCTGACAAGGTCAACATAATAAAATGTATTTTTATATCAGTTTGTCTGTTCGTAACTTGACCAAACTTGGCTGAATGAATGAACATAACATCAACTAGGAATGTGCAAGATAAAATGGCGGAGACTTATAGCTGTCTGAGATACAGCCCTTTGAGCATGGTAAGGAAGTGAGACGGAGAAATGCTCCGAGGCTATTTCCATGTCGTTTGCGATAATGTGGGTGTCTTTGGCCCGAGTGACGTGAAATTTGGTGGGTAGCTTCCGTTTGACGAATTCAATCACTTTACGGGTTTTCCAGCTCAACCTGACCTCGCATGACCTAGCATGACCTGGGAATATTGTATGGCCCACAGATACGTATTACCTATGTTAGGAATTGTTCATAAATTACGTTACGCTATTTTAATATATTTTTGAACACCTGTTATCTTATCAACCAGGTGACGTTTCGGCAGGCGACCCCCCCCCCCGTCCCCCCTCCCTGAGCGTAGCGTAATTTATGAACGCGCCGGGAAGTACGTGTGACGAAAAATGTCGATTCCTCGTGAATACAATGCACTGCCCAAGTTCTATGTTCTTGTTTAACAGTCGTTGTTTGTAATCTCAAATATGGTCTTTGGATATCGACGCCAGTAGCCCTCAGCGCGTCATGAGTCGGGGTTCGTAATCTCCCCCCCCCCCCCCCCCCCCACCGCGCGCAGTCATCATCACCTCGCTATCGCACGACAATGACCACTCCACGTTTATCAATCGTAAAATGTATTCAGTGTCCGTATGCCGACTCTAAAATGCATGTTGCGTCAGGCAACATGTCCGAGAACGGTACACGGAGATTACCGGCGGTCAGTATTGCCGGCGTTAGGAACCGTTCATAAAATACGCTACTCTCAGGGGGAGGGGAGGGGGTCGCCAGCCGAAGCGTTAGGGACCGTTCATAAAATACGCTCTCTCAGGGGGAGGGGAGGGGGTCGCCAGCCGGCGTTAGGGACCGTTCATAAATTACGCTACTCTCAGGGGGAGGAGAGGGGGTCGCCAGCCGGCGTTAGGGACCGTTCATAAATTACGCTACTCTCAGGGGGAGGGGAGGGGGTCGCCAGCCGGCATTAGGGACCGTTCATAAATTATGGTACTCTCAGGGGGAGGGGAGGGGGTCGCCAGCCGATGCATTAGGGACAGTTCATAAATAACGCTACTCTCAAGGGGAGGGGAGGGGGTCGCCAGCCGAAGCGTTATAGGGGGGGGAGGTAGTCAAAATAGCGTACCGTAATTTATGAACGGTTCATAACATAGATAATACGTACCTGTGGGCCATACACTATTCCCAGGTCATGCTAGGTCATGCGAGTACATGTCGAAAAAAAAATTTAAAAGTGATTGAATTCGTCAAACGGAAGATACCCACCAAATTTCACGTCAATCGGGCAAAAGACAACCACATTATCGAAAACAACATGGAAATAGCCTCGGGGCATTTCTCCGTCTCACTTCCTTACCATACTCAAAGGGCGGTATTTCAGACAGTTAGAATTCTCCGCCATTTTATTTTGCACATTCATAGAGAATGTTATGTTCATTCATGCAGCCAAGTTTGGCCAAGTTACGAGCAGGCAAACTGATAGAAAAATACATGTTATGATTTTGACCTCGTCAGGTCAAAGGTCATAAAGAGGTCACGTGGATTTTCATATCTATCTCCGAATGGTCCAACCCTGTGAACCGCTTTGATATTAGTTGTATTCCGCTAAGTCCGCTAGCACATAAGATATAAGCGTTTGATTGATATAAAGTACGCACAAATTCGTGACGTTTGATGACCTCTAAATATGACCCTTCAGCTCACCCGGACCTAAACGTGGGTGTGTATGTTTATTTCATTTGACACTACAGGTGTACCAATTTTCATCAAACTCGGAAAGCGTCGGGTACATTTTTGTGTTGTGTCCAACACATGACATATGAGCCATATGACAGTGACCGCCTAGTCAGGCACGACGCAGAGGCAGACATGACACAAGGCTATGATGACACAGAGACAGGTATGACACAAGGCTATGATGACACAGAGACAGGGATGACACAAGGCTATGTATGACACAGAGACAGGTATGACACAAGGCTATGATGAAACAGAGACAGGGATGACACAAGGCTATGTATGACACAGAGACAGGTATGACACAAGGCTATGCATGACGCAGAGACAGGTATGACTCAAGGATATGCATGACACAGAGACAGGGATGACACAAGGCTATGCATGACACAGAGACAGGTATGACACAAGGCTATGCATGACACAGAGACAGGGATGACACAAGGCTATGCATGACACAGAGGCAGGGATGATACAAGGCTATGCATGCCACAGAGACAGGGATGACACAAGGATATGCATGACACAGAGACAGGGATGACACAAGGCTATGCATGACACAGAGACAGACATGACACAAGGCTATGCATGACACAGAGACAGGGATGACACAAGGCTATGCATGACACAGAGACAGGGATGACACAAGGCTATGCATGACACAGAGACAGACATGACAAGGATATGCATGACACAAACACAGGGATGACACAAGGCTATGCATGACACAGAGACAGACATGACACAAGGCTATGCATGACACAGAGGCAGACATGACACAAGGCTATGCATGACACAGAGACAGGGATGACACAAGGCTATGCATGACACAGAGACAGACATGACACAAGGCTATGCATGACACAGAGACAGACATGACACAAGGCTATGCATGACACAGAGACGGGGATGACACAAGGCTATGCATGACACAGAGACGGGGATGACACAAGGCTATGCATGACACAGAGGCAGACATGACACAAGGCTATGCATGACACAGACGGGGATGACACAAGGATATGCATGACACAGAGACAGGGATGACACAAGGCATTCTGACATTGACCGCCGTGGTGAGAGGTCGTGTTTTGACGCTCCCCAGCGAGCTACGCCACTGTGCCGCACGCGCGTTACCGGCCCGTCCAGTCGATCACCAAAGTGAAAAGTTTGTTTGAGTGAACGCGGTGTGGGTGCGGAGTGCAGAAAAATGAATCCGCAAGAGTTCAAGGATCTGTTCCTCCAGTGTCTGAGAGACCCGGCGACAGTCTCGGCTTTTGGTGACATTCTCACGCCGATCGTTGACCGGGCTGTCGCCGAGGCCGTCAAGGTGAAAGAAGAGCAGATTCGCCAGCTGGAAGGTGAACTCATGGAACAGAAAGAGCGGCTTAACGACCTTGAGCAATACTCGAGAAAGAACTGTGTGAACATTTCTGGCTTACCTGAAACGCCAAATGAAGACCTGACCACAAAAGTCATCCAACTTGGGACGGCGCTGGGAGTGCCCCTCTCAGCGGCCGATATCGATACCACGCACCGCCTCGGAAACCCTGCCCACAAGCACAACCGTACCTGCATTGTCAAGCTTGTACGGTTTGACAAGCGACAGGAGTTGTACGCAGCGAGGAAGAAGCTCCGAGACGACGGGGTTCGCTCCGCACTGAACGCTACGGGTGACGGCATCATCACCGAAAATCTGACTCGCGCTAACCAGGCGGTCATGTACGCCGCCCGGCAGCTGAAGCGTGGCGGCAAGCTGTTCGCTGCGTGGTCGGATGCGGGTCGGATGAAGGTGCGCACCAACAGAGACGCCCCGACCAAGATCGTCCGGAAGATTGTCGACCTCCGCGAGCTAGTCGGAGACGACCCGGCGCTTGAGCCGGCCGTCCGGGCTGAGCGCGCCTCTGCCGCCGCGGTCGGCCCCGGTGGCTGGCAGACGGTCCGTCGGAGCGAGCGCACAGCGAACAGGGGCAAGTAGGCGGCGCTCAGCTGACCTGAAACTGGCCGACCGACTCGCGCTGACCGGTCAACAAGACAGCTGACAGCCGAGGGACTACCCAGCACAGGAGCCGGCCACCGCATCCGCCGCAGCGACCAAGACCTGGGGATGGCAGACGGTCTGCCGGAGAGTACGCGGGTGTGGTGCGCTGGCGACTGGTCGCCCGGCCAACTGTGCCCCCGTCTGCCAGCCCTGACTGACCCGCGACCCGGCTGTCCCGCTACCCGCGCTGCGGAGCGGAGCGCTCCCGCCACCTGACCCCGGCTGTCCGTTCTCTGTTTCTCTACAACCGATGGTAAGAGAAGTCTGGTGAGAGAGTTATAAACGTGTCATTTGTGTTTTTGGTTGATCGTGTGTGGAGGGGGGGAGGAGGAGGGCGTGGGGAGTGATGTGTAGCCGGCAATACGACTGTTTGGATATGTATGCGTATATGTATGTGTGTGTGTGTGCGCGTGCTTAGGATGTGTTCTACCCATGTTTATGTGTTGTGTAACTGTGTGTGTGTGTGTGTCACTATCGCAGCCACATATGGCTTGTAATCACAAACGTCTTTGCGTGTCTCACTACCGCAGCGATATATGGCTGCAGGATCACAATTTGTATTATTTGCATTATTGTTGGTATCGTAAACTTGTATGTGTATCGCTGTATGTGTAGTCAGGTGCCTGATGATCACTAACTTGCACTCTGTGCCCACCCGCTTTTCATCTCCGACATGTCGACATTCTGTTTGATAGGTTGCTCGGTCGCTCGATCCCGTGCCCCGGGGTGTCCCGGCGGTCGGCGCAGTCTGGGCAGCAGTATCTTTCGAATTTGTTCAGGCAGTAGTGTTGCCCAATTTGTCGGTGTGCACCCCGGCGGCCGCTCCCGGTGCCTTCTTGTTTGGTTACCTCACTTGCTTTACCTGATTTCCCGATTATATTCACGGTTCCGCGGCGCTTTCCCACCGTATCCTTCTCATCTGACCAAAGACACGAGACTAGAGTGACTAACAGACAGTTTAAGATAGAGAGCATGTACATTGACTTAGCGCTACTTCTCATCATTGGCTGCATTGAAACAAATCCAGGACCTCACAACACTAACCCCCAACACCCGAAGAATCTACGCATATGTCACATAAACATTAACAGTATCACCGCACCGGGAAGATTGGACGAGCTTTGCCAGTTTGTTGACACACACTGTATAGACATACTGGCATTAACTGATACAAAATTAGATGAAAACATACACCAAAGCCTTTACAAAATTGAAAATTTGCATCCGCCCTTCACGCGTCACAGAAACAGACATGGAGGAGGCGTAGCACTTTACACCAGAACAAACTTACCCACAATGCGACTCCATGGACTAGAAACAGACGGAGAGGAATGGATTTGGACAAAGACGAAAATAGACAATAATGTAATTTTGACACGTTGCCTATATCTCCCACCTAATTCGACTTCAGACAGACTAGAGCACTTTATTAACAGATTTACTGACATCGTAAGCCTAGCCCAGGCATACTCACCTGCAACAATAATAATTACGGGAGACTTCAATGCCGGGAACGTTTTTCTTCTGGACCAGACCGAAAATCATAGCGGGATAACACATTTTGACATAAAACTTCGTGACGCAATATATATACGCTAAATTTGTCACAACTCATATTTACACCGACAAGACGAACAGAATCCATAGCTAATCTCCGCGACCTTATTATCACAAACAATCCACTAATAATAGCTGACTCTGGCGTACTTTCCTCATTCTCAAATATCGATCACTTCCCTGTCTACGTTTGCATCAGTGTAAATACTCCGAAAACAAAGGTAAAAACTAAGACGATTTGGGACTATGACAAACTTGACGCTGAAAAACTAACCAGACATTTGCTACATATCAATTGGGACGACATTATAGAGCAAGACATACCTACAGCAACGGACAAATTCACATCTACGATATTGACAGCAGCAGCAGAGGCCATACCTAGAAAAGCTATTACTATCCGACCGACTAACAAACCATGGATAACTGCTGAACTGAAACGTAACATACGACGAAGAGACAGACTGTTTAGACGAGCAAAACAACGACAGACCGCTGGTGACTGGGACATATGGTCGCAGTTTGGCTTACCCCAGAAGTAACGAGTGCTATACAAGCTAAAAGAAGTGCATTTGGCATTTTGAAGGGATCTTCACTAGATATAAATCAGAAGGCCTACCAGAATGCAAGAAATTCAGTTAAGAAAAAGGTCAGAGCAGCTAAAAGGGCAAAGGAACTTGATTTAGCTAGACATTGTAATGCAGATAGTAAGAAGTTCTTCAGTTTTTATAAGTTAAGTACAGTTTCCAAAAATATAGGTCCATTTAAGGTAGATGATGTGTTAGTTAGCAAGGACAGTGAAATGGTTGAAGTGCTTAATGATCAGTTTCAATCTGTCTTTACTATCGAGGACCAGAGTAGTATTGCAGCACTTCAGCCTGAGCTAGAGACAGAGGAGACTATAGGAGAGCTAGGTGGCATAAGTAGTGAACTTGTTCTAGAATATCTAAAGAAAGTAAGGCCTAACAAGGCAGAAGGACCTGATGAAATCCATGCTAGACTTTTAAGAGAATCTGAAAGGGAGTTGTCGGTTCCATTAGCCATAATATTTTCTAAATCACTTGCAGATAGTAAAATTCCACTTGATTGGAAAAGAGCAAATGTTGTTCCTATTCATAAAAAGGGAGATAGAAGTAAAGAGGAAAACTATAGACCAGTTAGTCTGACCTCATTAGTCTGCAAGGTGCTTGAATCAATCATCAAAGATAAGATTGTTGAATTCTTGGAGCAAAATGAACTCATCAAAGATACACAGCATGGCTTTAGGAAGGGCCGTTCTTGTTTAACTAATCTTCTGGAGTTTTTGGATGTTGCAACAGATAGCGTTGATCAGGGTAAACAGCTAGATGTAGCTTTTCTTGATTTCAGTAAAGCATTTGACAAAGTCCCCCATACAAGACTGGGGTTGCAACTTAAAATTCATGGGATCAGGGGCAAGATTCTGGATTGGATAGAAACGTGGCTTTCAGGACGCCAGCAAAGGGTTATATTGAATGGGTGCCAATCACAATGGAAGGAGGTTCTCAGTGGGGTTCCACAGGGCTCAGTCCTGGGCCCATTGCTTTTTATAATATTTGTGAATGCAATTGAGAACAGTATAGACAGCAAAGTCTTGAAATTTGCAGACGATCTAAAAGTTGTCAGGATTATTAGAGGAAAACATGATCAGGATGTTTTTCAATCAGATCTGGACAAGCTAGTTGAGTGGTCTGAAGCATGGCAGATGAAATTCAATTTGAGTAAATGTAAGATTATGCACGCTGGACGGGTTAGCAGTAAACATAGGTATGAAATGGGTGGGCAGAAAATGGAGCAGATTGAAAAGGAAAGAGATTTAGGTGTCGTGGTAAACAATAGACTATCAGCGTCAGACCAGGTTGTAGAAGCTAGGAAAAAGGCACTTAGAATGCTAGGGGCCATTAACAGAAATGTTTCCTACAAGAGTGAAAAGGTAATAACAAAACTGTATTGTGCATACGTTAGACCACATTTGGAGCATTGTGTACAAGCCTGGTCTCCAACATATGAGAAAGATTGCTGGTTGTTAGAAAGAGTTCAAAAAAGGGCAACAAAAATGATTAATTGTCTTGGTAGTTTACCTTATGAAGATAGATTAAGGAAATTGGGTATGTTTTCACTTAGATATAGAAGGCTAAGAGGAGATCTAATTGAAGTCTTCAAATTTGTAAATAGTCAGCATTCTGGATATTTAAAGGGTATGTTTGAGTTCAATAGGGAAAATCGAGGTAGAGGTCATCAGCATAAACTCATTATGAAACAAAGTAGGACTAGGCTACGACAGTCATTTTTCAGTAGAAGGGTTGTAGGACATTGGAATATGCTACCAGGGGATGTCGCTGATGCAGTGACACTTGCTTCCTTCAAAATTAGATTAGATAAATACTTTACAGAGAAGGGATTAGTTCATAAATACTCGTGGGATTAGCCTTCTTTTATGCAGGTAGAGTAAGGTGATTTGAAGGGGCGAGACTGGTGGAGGGGGGGGGGGTGTGGGGGGGGGGGGGGGGTGCAACCTCGGATGGGCCCAAGAGGCTCTTTGTTGCACTTTTCTTTTATGTCTTTATGTCTTTATGGAAACAACAACGTAACTTTGTAACGGACTTAAACAGACGACTTCGTAACGCACACCTACAATCACAGGTAAACAGACTATTAGGAAGCGAGCTCAACCCGTATAAATACCACCAAACGCTAAAAACAATGATGGGACGGACCAGAAATCAGACTATACCACCACTTGAAACCACAGACGGAGAGACAGTCACAGACAATACACAAAAAGCCAACATTTTGAACGACTTGTTTGCTCCACAGACACGACTCAACACAGGCGGACTTAGCTTGCCAGAAGAAACTCTGAACAGAAGACAGATTCACTTTTTGGAAGACATTGAAGTAACTGAAGCAGAAGTACTAAAACTACTGAACACATTAGACGTAAATAAATCAACCGGATCAGATAACCTGCCAATAAAGATCATAAAACTTACTACAATCATCATACTAGTACCTTTATATAGACTTTACAACAAATCGCTTTGACTTGGCTTATTTCCGCACACATGGAAAGAGGCATCAGTCACGCCCATATACAAAAACAAAGGTTCCGCCTCCGACCCCCAAAATTACAGACCTATCAGTTTGCTGCCATGTCTTTCAAAAAATTTGGAAAAAATTGTGTTTAACCGTATCTACGAACATGCAGTCACTCATCAACTTCTTACGGAAAAACAAAGTGGATATCGGCCACACCACTGCACTCAACAACAACTTATGTACTTGACGCACAACATTTACAAATCTCTTGACGGAGGACGAGACATGACAGCAATTTTTCTAGACATATCCAAATACTTTGATAAAATATGGCATGAGAGTCTTGTCTTCAAATGCAAAAATGAATTTTACACATCCGGCAATCTTCTTTCCTGGTTAAAATCTTACCTCACGGACAGACGACAAAAAGTTAGAATTGAAGACGCCGACTCGAACACACTGAATCTGAATGCTGGATGTCCCCAGGGATCTGTGTTAGGACCTCTACTCGCATTAATCTACCTAAACGGACTGGCAGACTTGACGACAAATGACATTTTATTTTATGCCGACGACACTTCGATATATGCAACTCACACAAACGACGATATCCACACTGCAACCGACACGTTACAACGGGACTTGTACACTATAGACGAATATGGTAAAAATGGGCCATTACATTCAATGCAGCTAAAACAACACAAATAACGTTCACCAACAAAACAAACTCCCTTTCCCCTGCACTCACATTTACACAGCAACCAATACCAAAAACAAATACACACAAACACTTAGGACTAATATTTTCAAAGGACCTTCGCTTCCACGAACACATCAATGGCGTCATTAGGAAAGTAAATATTGCGCTGAGCCCACTTTATCCCGTAGCCCAACAACTACCCAGACAAGTACTGAATACAATTTATACAACATACATCCGACCTTATTTTGACTACTGTGACACTGTTTACGACGGACATTTGACAGTACACGACGAATTAAGACTAGAACGACTGCAAAATCGAGCGGCCCGACTTGTAACTGGCACCCCATTCAGAACCTCAACAGACAAACTCCGACAAGAATTAGGCTGGCCGTCATTGAAAACTCGACGTAAAATTCACCGACTAACATTTTATCGCCAACTTTTACACTCATGACACGATACCATCCTACATACAAAACATTGTACCACAAACAAGACAGGCAGACACAGGACAAACACTAAGGAACGCAAACACAAACACCACAACCTCAGCAAAACGTCGTCATTCTATCGATCCTTCATTCCTGACACAACAAAAAAAATGGAAACCTACTTCCTGCAATAGTCCGCTCTGAAC
>JAXIVJ010009173.1:0-50000 GCA_036785665.1 Chirona hameri
ATACGGGAACGGGATACGGGAACGGGATACGGGAACGGGATACGGGAACGGGATACGGGAACGGGATACGGGAACGGGATTCGGGATATGGGAACGGGATACGGGAACGGGATACGGGAACAGGATACGGGAACGGGATACGGGAACGGGATACGGAAACGGGATACTGGAACGGGATACGGGAACGGGATACGGGAACGGGATACGGGAACGGGATACGGGAACGGGATACGGGAACGGGATGCGGGAACGGGACACGAGAACGGGATACGGGAACGGGATACGGGAACGGGATACGGGAACGGGATACGGGAACGGGATACGGGAACAGGATATTAGCTGGCTATATGAATTGCAGGATATATAAATTGCACATCGCGCAATACAGGCCCTCTAGTATATATATACAAAGAGGATTCCTTGTAATAAACTTACATGACATTCATCACGCGGTCTGTTTTTCAGAGACATTCAAGTGCACTGAACCTAACAGATCTCTTTGCTACCGAGCCGAATCTAAAACAGCTGGGATCGTTCCTGAGGTCAACGGACGTGGCGGATGAACTATGGAATAAGCCGTTCCAGGTCACCGCCATGCCACTGTACTTAGCCCATACACTGATGTCGGTGGCCAGAGACATTGGGTGTTCCGTTGCTGGAGAGGTGCACCGTCAAGTGTTTGTGATGGGCAAGCGGCCAGACGTGCCAACTCCGTAAGTACATCACCCGATTATGGTAAGAATGTTATGACACTACAGCAGTGGCTGCCAGCGTCAAGGGAATGGTTACTCCCTTTTGGCGACAACAATGACTCGTTACGCGGGCCGAAATGTAATGTGCAGTGTGTAATGTGCATTCTGCAAAATAGGTGTTATACAAAGTCCCTCCCGGACCCTCCGACACAAACCGCAACACAAAGCTAATCTGAATTATTGATTGGCTTCGATTCCTTGTGATTACGAGCGAGCGCGAAGCGCTCGCTCGTCTTTCCGTGGTATATGGGGAAAATTTGAATATGAGCGGCCCGACCCGACCCGACCCGACCAGGCCCGTGGCGACGCTTTTGACAAGCTAATATCTCTGCAACCGCACGTCCGATTGCCAAGCGGGCTTCTTTGCTGAGCAGCCCCATCCAACCTACCATGTTTGAGACCAGTGCCGACTCACGTGGGTGACAACCACTGGGCGTGGCGCGTGACACGTGATGGGGTGTTGGAAGGTGTATCCTCGCAATAACTCCGCAACGGGTGAGCCGATTGTGTTCAAATTTGGTGTTTGGTTAGGGACCCCTCAGCCGCCACTTTCCCACAAGTTATTCGCGGGGTGCCTCTGCACGTGCGCACGTGCACACCCCTATTCTATATCTCAGGAACGGCTGAGCCGATTGTGTTCAAATTTGGTGTGTGGGTAGTGACCCTTCAGCCGCCACTTTCCTACAAGTCAGGGGTGGGGTGATTCTGCACGTGCGCACGTGCGCACCCTTTTTGTTTCTCAGAAACTACTTGCCCGATAGAGTTGAAATTCACCATACATTTTCTTCGCGCTCGCTCGTTCATCGCCAACTTCGGCGTCTTACTGGTATAATGTTGTGTGTCGGTCTCAGTGGTCGGCGTGAGTAAAACAGAAACATGCGTAGATGAATGGGCGATGCGCATGGTGCGCCATCACCAAAGGGATTAACTATAATTTATCACTTAGCCTCTCAATCACCATTATCCCCGCCTGCTGCAGTGTCCCAAAATTCGTCAATTTGGGTGGGAAATGACACCCAAATGTGAATCATTTTCCACTCTCACTCCCTATTTCAGGACTTAATTTTGCACTCCCAAATTATGAATTGTGATATCGATTCTGACATAAATAGTGACTAAAAGTACATTAATTCAACGAAAATTACTGCTTTTCATATTCATAACAGAAACCAATATTGTACCATTTCCTACATAATTTTCTACTTTCAAGGTATTTTTTGGCTCGAATTTTCCACTCTGACACCCAAGCTAAAATGTTAGTTTGGGACACTGCGCCTGAAAGTTGCATTTTCGCAAATGTGGTAATTATAATTACCCCTCTACCTGAGCATTACTGCACCATAGGAATATTTTGACATATGGTGCAAAATATTGCTGTGAACAGTCACACAATGCACACAGAAGACGAACAATGTTTTGTGGCGTTTCAGTTCCTTCTGCATTGAACCGTTATATTACATTGTGGACTTCTTTGCTCATTTCAGTTGTTCACTATTATTGCTCGTGTAGTTTATGTTATATATTTGCTACGATTCATTTAACATTGGACTGGCGCACATCCCAAAGGTTGGTCGTATCCACCCACTCCAATTTGTGTTTATCGAACAGCTGCTTTATCGATGAATCGACTAATGATTCACGTGATGGACAATACACGCCAAAGTGGCCTCGCTACCGTGATAGCTCAAAGGTTTATATTAATTTAATCTTCCATCATATTCAGCATCAAAATGCAAGGACCCGTAGAAGAATAAAATCGTACTACAACATGGATAATTTTTAGTGCTGCCCATTTTATCTTCTATCCGTTTCATGACCATTGATCACACTGCTGTAGAGATATGCACGTGCTTTAACGTCTGCTTCTGTGCGTTTTCAGGCTGCCTGGAGTGATTATTCAGCCCTTGCACGAGTCTCATGTGGGCAAGGTGATGAGTCGCTGGCCATACTGCTCGGAGGTGGCAAACGCCACTGGCCTGGTACTAGGCTCAGTCCGGGCTGGTCTGTCGGCAGGGGTGTTCGCCCCGTCGGCAGGGGTGTTCTCCCCGTCCACAGAACACGCCCGAGGAACAGAACACGGCCGAGGAACAGAACACGGCCGAGACACAGAACACGGCCGAGACACAGAACAGGGCCGAGGCACAGAACACGGCCGAGGCACAGAACACGGCCGAGGAACAGAACACGGCCGAGGAACAGAACACGGCCGAGGAACAGAACACGGCCGAGGAACAGAACACGGCCGAGGCACAGAACACGACCGAGGCACAGAACACGGCCGAGGCACAGAACACGACCGAGGAACAGAACACAGCCGAGGAACAGACGGACAACACTGCAACCAACACCTTTACGAATACCAGGACGATACACGGGACGAACCGCGGGACGAACCACGGGACGAACCACGGGACGAACCGCGGGACGAACCACGGGTCGAACCGCGGAACGAACCACGGGACGATCCACGGGACGAACATCAGGACGATCCACGGGACGAACCACGGGACGAACCACGGGACGAACAACAGCACGGACAGGTCAGCAGCAGGCCGCCGCCGGCGGACGCACTGCTGGCTTGGATGGTCGTGCACAGAACGGGAACGGCAGGCTTCCTCTGGACGGAAGAGTCGTGCCGCGGCCGTGGCTACGGCTCTGCTGTACTGGTGGCGCTGGCCCGGCTCTGTGACACACGAGGCCTTCATCCCGCTATCTGCACCACTGAAGACAATACGACTACACTGCAGCTGCTGAAAAAGAATGGGTTCAAATACTTGTACACAGGCAGCTTCTTTGGAGTGAGTCCGCAAAGTTTCTCAGGCAGTTACATATAAATGTATCCATTCATGCAGCCGGGGTCTGCGCTTCTCCCCTCAACAAGGATGATTGGTTGCCGGCAGGCCACCGATAGCTCTGCTGATGGTAAAGGTGGCAGCACAGTAAACGTGGCAGCACAGTCAATGTGGCAGCACAGTAAACGTGGGAGCACAGTGAACGTGGGAGCACAGTAAACGTGGCAGCACAGTCAACGTGTCAGCACAGTAAACGTGGGAGCACAGTAAAGGTGGCAGAACAGTAAACGTGTCAGCACAGTAAACGTGGCAGCACAGTAAAGGTGGCAGAACAGTGAAGGTGGCAGAACAGTGAAGGTGGCAGAACAGTGAAGGTGGCAGAACAGTGAAGGTGGCAGAACAGTAAAGGTGGCAGAACGGAATGACTGCCCTCAAATGTGAGGAGAATCAGCGTAGGAGGCAGCACCTGCGATTTCAACGCAGCAGTAGCTGCGGACACTGGCAGTGTTGTCCCTCCACAGATGGCAGCACATTGTCACTCGATGTAGGCAGGTGGCATGGCAGCAATGCGTACGTAGTTATTGTCTGAATTACACCAAGTCGGGATGAATGCACGCGTTACTGTGGGCAAGGAGGGTTCGGATGATACCTGTGCGTCAATGTTTGTATGATGGACGAAAAGTAAGCGTGAGTGCAACTTTTGATTAGGCCCAAAGCAACGAAGCACTGATTCAAGCACCAAATTATACTTGTAAAAACAAATTGCATGTCCATCATCACAGCTTTTAGGATTACAAATCTCGTTTGACATAAAGCTGTTTTATAATTTTTTTCTCACAAAAATAAACACAAAGGTTTTGTGCTGCATTCAAGACTATTAAAGGGACTATACGGGTTTTTCCCAGAATAATTGAGTTACATAGTAAAACGTACTTATAAAGGTGGTAGAAGTCCCACGGTAGCTACATTTTTCTGGAAATGACCTCTTCTGCACGTAAGGACATTCCAAAGTGCGCGGTGATGCCACTGCGTATTTTCTGCAGGACCGGCTGAGGCAGAGCCAGTCATCTCTTTTATGCTAATAAAAACACCTCACTTATGGCATATTTCCGGTAAAATAAGCAATATTTGAAAGAAAATAAACTTGTTCTGTTCCAACGACAGCAGCAGTTACCTAGTTTTCCCATAAAATTCTATATTTTTCATGAATTTTCATGCCAAAAAATTAATACGCCACCACAAAATTCTCAACGCTAAAGGCCAGAGAAAAGAAAACCACAAAAAAACACAAAACCTCAGCGAACAGTGTGTAGTAATACAAAGTCCCGTCAGTTTTGAATTGCATAATAATTTTGTGATCTAGTGTAAGTAAGACTTGCAGAAGTGTCGGCGTTTATAAGTGCCCATTCACCAACGTTGAACAGATTGACACAAAAGCGATCCAGATGATGCACTTTCCAATAGTGGAGGGAAAATACCGATCATTAATTTTCCCAAACTTCCAACTTTGAATTAGAGAATAATTTTATTTAATTCTTAAATTTAGATCACATCATTTTAATACCATAACGGTAGCCATATACATTGTTGCTAACAAAATCAAAAGGTAATGATCTCCCTTTAAAGGGAAATCATGACCTTTTGATTTTGTTATCAACAATTTATTTGGCTACCGTTATGGTATTAAAATGATGTGATCCAAATTTAAGAATTGAACAAAATGATTCCCTAATTCAAAGTTGGACATTTGAGAAAATTAATTATCGGTATTTTCCCTCCACTATTGGAAAACGACACATCGGGCACTTTTGTATCAATCTGTTCAACGTTGGTGAATGGGCACTTCGAAGCAAATCGCTAACACTAAATAGGTCACCGTCGTCGTGCATCGATGAGCTTCCGATTGAATTGCCAGTTTTTGTATTGTTTGTTAATTGTAAAGTATAGGTGGGCATATACCTAATCACAACAAGCAGAACGCAAAATAGATTTTCCACACCATTGCATACAAAAGCAATACGAGAAAAGGCCGGAGTTTGATGGAAACCGAAAAGTAACTTACAAGTACCGGTCGTTAAAATGTGGAACGTTTATCGGTAGGAAACTGCTAATATCTCTCAGAAGGAATTTGTATATGCAAAATGCGATGAATTTACATCATATTTTGGCCTGGTCTGTCGATTTCAAGTGCTAACTCCATTTTTTTTTTTGTGGGAAAAGGCCATTTTTTCCCTTTAATCCGCGCACTGCAGGGGCTTTGCGCCGAACACGAACTGCAGGGGGGGGGGATTTCCGCCCCCCTGAGATCTCGAAAACTACGCTACATAGAGAGAAGCAGAAACAAACATTTGATAGCTTGATACATGTTATATCGAAAGTATTCAGTATTGTTTTAGGTCAGGTCAAAATTGAGGTCACCAGAGGTCATCAAAGGTAAAATTTTCCTTTTTTTCCTGTTTTAGGACATCGCTCCAGAAATTCCCATATATCTCAGAAACTATGCTAGTTAGAAACAAACGGAGAAAAGCAAACGCCAGCCAGTGAAATTTGCAATCGGTAAGGTGTCCTCAAATTTGACTTCAAGTCAATTTTTGAGGCTCCAGAGCAGTGGCGCATTTAGAAATCAGCCAAGGGGGGGGGGGCACATGCTTTTGGAGCACAATTCATGTTTTGAGTCTTGTCTTACCAGGGGCGTCGCCACCGGGGGGGGGGGGGGGGGCAAGTTCGCTCGGAAAGTGATGCCAAAAAAAAATCACCAAATGCAGGGACCGGCACCACCACCGCCACCACACAAAATTTGGTTGGCACCGCACAAAGCCCGGCCAACATCTGGCAGCACCGCACCAGGCCCGGCAGCCTGCCCGCATATCTACTTTATTCTAGCCTTAAACTCTTAAAATAGGAATAGACAGAAAAGAAAAAGCATGCTTGATGGCATAGCACATGTCCAAATGAGAAGGTTATCTATGGATGATTTGTGGATTGCTAATGGATTGCTATAATTTAAAGTCCCATTGTAATATTCAAAGAGGTATAGGTAGACAATGCTTATTTTGTTCAAGAACCATATAGATAATACGTATAAAACCGCTTGAATTATCAGTTAAAAAAACTTTGTCCTGGTTATCTTGAAATTTACACACAAATGGAGTCCGTGCCGAATGGACACATCATATTCTGGAGTGTGACTTCGGCGCCAAGGGGGGGGGGGGCATGGGCCCCATGGCCTCCGCTTAAATACGCCACTACTCCAGAGGTCGAAAAAGAGAAAAATACATTTTTTTTTTGCTAAATCGTTTTTAGTTATTAACGTTTTACTTAATAGAGATAACGGAACACTGTTTACACCATTGTGTTTATCTTGTCAAGGCGCTTTGAATGATATACATGGTGACCTTGTTAAGTTAACTTAAACATTTGACCTCAGGTCAAGGTCAAGTGTGACCTGAGTAGGGCATGTTGCATATGGGAAGACGTGTCTCGACGAGACAAACACATTGATGTCTGTTTTACTTATCTATCTTTATTATGTCGGGTGTTATTGACAAAAACAGTGATGGTGACCTCTCATGACCTCAAATGACCCAATAGGGGTCACTGAACAAAACTTACACTTGGATCATCAAGAATATCCTATAATAACATGATCCAGAAGTAATTGGACTAATATCATGCATATCCTTGAAATAGGAAGCATTTGTATATTTCCCCATTTACTTATTATGGGGAGGTTACGAAATTGACCTGACCTTAGGTCACCGATATCAAAATTCCGAGATAAACGAATTGTAAGTACTTATGCCCTCATGACATCCTGTAAGTTTCAAACTGATCGGTGAAGAACTCTGGCTTTGGCACAACTGCAAACATTTTTGGAGGTGGGGTCATTTGACCTGGTCTGGTGACCTGACCTGAGATGACCCGAGGATATTTGTTTTTTCAAAGTGTGCGAAATTGATTTCCTAACAGGTGTGCCAACATCCAGCGGCCCTGCGCGCCGCCGTGTGTTCGTTATCTATGAAAAACCATAGGGGGGGGGGGGGGGGCGGAAATCAACCCCCCTGCCGTGCGCGGGTTAAAGTGGGTCTGGAACGGCAACTTTTGCCAACATCGAAAGCCAGTCCCACAAACACCCAGACACTCAAACCAGTACGGGGCCACAAGCGGATCCAGGGGGGGGGGGGGGGGGGGCAAGGCAGCCATGCCCCCCCCCCCCAAAAAAACACTTGAAATCGGCGCAAAATGGACACATTTCTTAATATAGAAGAAAATCTAAGTAACTTTTACTAGGGAAACTTGGTTTCAAATCAGCTCTCAATGCATAAGCAAGCGAAATCCGATGAGTTTTCAGAATTGTGTGATAATTTTTGGAATTGCCCTCCAAACCACCCGTGCCCACCCCAAAACACCGTTCTGGATCCGCCAATGTACGAGACAGGTTATTGCAGACAAATTATATGGCAGTCTGTCGTGTGATTATTTATAATAGAACAAGACCTGTTCATAAACGCGAACAAATCGCTTAAATTTACAAATTATCTTGTGTTATCCACGACAAATATGGAGATAATGATGACAGTTAACTCAATATAATCACACGAAGCTTTCCTGAGAGATTCCTGCACTCAACCACAGTGATCATGGTACTTGTTATCGAAAGCTTTGTGTGAATATATTGAGTTAACTTCATCATTATTTACAGATGATCATTTGCAAACTAGCACGGCAATTTCTTTTTGGACTATTGCACTTTGTTGCAAAATATTGGCAGCAAGTTTATGGGCGCAAAATAACCGCAGACGTTGTGACGCAATTAAGCCCCAAATCATCATCATCATCATATCTAGAGTCTTTTAGCTGAACTGAGCGATGAAATCCAGTAATTAAAGGGAGATATTGAGGCTTTTCCCACAAAAATGGAGTAATTAATTGAAATCGACAGACGAGACCAATATATATTATAAATTGATTACATTTTGCATATAAACATTCATAACGAAACATATTTCAATTTGAAGTTGATAAGCGTTCCACACTTTTTCACTATATCATAACATGCGCTATTTTCGAATTTTGCGCCACTTTCGCAATCTATACCGAAAATGCGTGTCTATGTTATCGAAATATATTGCTTTCGAAAAACAAGTTTGTTTTTGGGGTATATCTGGATAGTTTAGTCAAATATTTTGAGCAAGAAAATAGCCGAAAAGTGGGTCGGCCATGGGCTCCCGGCCCCCTTGTTCCTACGCTTGTGACATTTTAGCTCATGTCAATATTGAGGTCATCAAAGGTCAAGTTTTCCAAGTTTAGGACTTCGCTCCAGTAATACCCAAAATATCGGGGAACTATGACAGCTTGGAACAAACGGAAAAACGTAATCGAAAGCTCTTGAAAAATGATATCTCTTAGGTGTCCTCAAATTTTATATAAGGTCAATAGTTTAGGCTCCAGAGGTAACCAAAGGTCATGTCGGCATTTTCTTCCCAAAAGTTGTTCGTGCATAACTTTTTACCTAATAAAGATAGGGAAATATGTTTAACTCCATCGTTATTTCTTCTTCAAGACGATCCAAACCATACTTATGGTGACCGGGTCGGGTGAAGTTCAAAATATGACCTCAGGTCAAGGTCATTTGGTGACCCAGGTTGGTCATGTTGCATATGGGGATACGCATCTCGACGAGATAATCACTGTGGTATCAGTCACACGTCTCTAGCTAGCACGTCTCTAACTCTCCCGTTTGTTCCTTGCATTTCCTACAATTTCAGGAGGCACATCCCCTCCCCAGCACGGCGCGGGTTAGGCCTAATACACTGTGCTTGGATCCATGTAAAATAAAACGCACGTGCATCAGCGTTGTCAGCGCCAGGAGAAAACCAAACACAGTTCGGTAAAATCACAGCCTGACCATTTATGTTACTGGACTAGTGACTAACACGAGAGTATTTTGTTTTTCTCCCTCGCGTATTTCACAATATCACGTAAGATACCGCAAATATCGTCCCCAAACTTTCAGTACCCGCTTTCACATCAAGTACCGCTCACTAAACGGCTAAACGTTTTAGCAATGACAAGGACAAAATGTCAATGCCTCTTGCCATTTTCGCACATACCGAACTATTCCGAACTCCAGACGAAAAACGTTTCATTCCAACTGGCCATTTGTGCGTTCAAGTTGGGGAGGAGTCAATAAGATGTTTGTTTTCTGTTGAGCAATAAGTTCCATGAATAGAGGTAATTCGTCACGATTCGTCACAAATAGTCCACTGTCCATCTGAAGATAATTATATTATATACATTTCAGGTATCCATATCTCTAATTCTGCACCTTTAAATGGTTCCGCAAACTTGTGCGAACAGTCCGCACACGTTTTTGGAGGTTCGCCAACTTGTACGGACCCTGTCCGTACTGTCCGTAGTGGCGGGGACGCTCAGGGCCAACAAATACATGGTGAAAAAATTACAGATACTTATGCTTGGCAGTTGGCACTTACAATTATTCATAAAACAAACGAGGTTGCTTGAAGCGAAGGCATGCGACTTTGGGAATACAAAAGGCACCAAAAATGATGATACCTTTATCCAAACCATGGTGTTCGATTTCCGTATCAAGCAATGTGATCTCAAGCTTCCTGCTCTATCGGGCTGGCGGGCTGAAAAGCGGCAGCTCTAGCGGTAACCGACACCGCTCGCGGCACTACTGCTACCTGGTGGCGGTCGGTGGCGGCCGCCGGAAAAGGCCTGATCAGCCGAGGGGCCTGCGCTTGGAGCGAGCGCAACGTCTGGAGCGTCCCTCCCCTCCGACCCTCCCCCCCTGCTGGATGAATCACTCCCACCTCCGCCGCCGCCGCCGCCGCCGCCGGCGTCATCGGAACCGACGCGTCGCGGCGCCGTCCGTGCCGCAGCCGAGGTGCCGGAACCAGACTCGGTATTTGTGTTCCGGGCGCGTGCGTGTGATGTGCCCAATTGTCGGATGTGCATCACAAGTGTGAGCTAAGGAATGGCGGATGCGTGTTGTATATCGGTTGGCACAAAGCGCTCGTGGATGTTAGCACCTCGGCCGCAGTGGACGCTGAGAAAACTGGAGCAGGCAGATGCCTCTGACTTGTGCGCTAGAAATGCTTGCTTTGGCCAGATATACTAAACACGTGCCATTTTCAGCCAGTGGTGTGCATCAGTTATATTGACAATAAACAGTGGTGAACATTTCATGCCTGATCAGTGGTCATCAATATGATCAAATCGCATGTTTCCGAGGTTAATTGCTACGGTGGTTGGGGGTAGCCCCTCTTTTTCGGTAACCATACGAGCTACAATAAGGAAACTCATACATTGCAACTTACTCACACGGTATGTTCAACATGACCATCGTACAACAGTGTAGTATATAGCTTTTACCGAACGGGGCACGCAGGATCTTTCTTCAACCTAGGGAAGAAATTATGGACATCCCGGCACAGCCCGACCCAACCCGATCCGACCAGGTCGTCACAACCCGATCCGATCAGGTCGTCACAACCCGATCCGACCAGGTCGTCAGCCTGACCCAACCCGATCTGACCCAAGTCGTCACAACCCGATCCGACCAGGTCGTCACAATGCTTTTCAGACGCCTATTTTCTCCAACCACTCACTGGATGAAGGGGCCTGAAAATTTGCCTGCAAAAATACTCGTGTTCTTAGCAGCGTATCAGATTAAAGTTGTAAAATTGTGTGCTGTCGGGCTTAGGGACAGCATGTGCCGACGTATGCATCTCCGTTTTCTCCTGTGAAATCTACAGCCAATGCACTTCATATTATATTGCGCAAAGATAAATGGAATGGACGTGTCACGTGTCATTGGTCAAACTAAGCTGTTTTTTAAATTATAAACTCAAAAACTCAGACACCCTGTAAGTTTGGCGGCTGGCGCATCCAGGGTTATCCATGGTTACATCCATGGTTGCAGTGCACAGAGGGGTGGGTATACCAATGCCTCAACAGAGCTATGGAGGGTTGAAGTAAGTTCCGAAAACATTAATGTAACGCGCCTGCTTGTTCCCGGGGCGTTTTAAACTGGTAACTGGAGCAGAATGATATGTCTCACCGTTGGCGGCCATAATCAGCGGTCCGTTGACTGCCAACCCAAAGGCCAAAACCCATAGCAAGGTTTATCAATTATCATTCTATTTTATTTGTCACGTCATTCCACGCACAAATCAATATTGGACAGATACATATTCACATCTAAAATCGATTGAAAAATGGAAAAGCTAATCGAACAAAAAAAAACAGGACAGATGGTTCAAATCGCCGCCCCCTTCCTTTCCAGTGCACTCATTCGACATGCTATTGCCAAGTTAAACTTGAAATTGCTGCTATATTTGCGCTCCCGGGCAAGAGCTATACGGTGACAGTCATGGCTACCTTCCACACTACACCCACCTCCGGCTAAGCTTCCCCTGTGCTCAGTCAGCTTCGCTCCGCATTCGCCGCGCAGGGTCACGACAGCTGACGTAGCGACTCGGCGCCACGCAGGGTCACGATGGCTGACGTAGCGACTCGGTGCCGCGCAGGGTCACGATGGCTGACAGCGACTCGGCGCCGCGCAGGGTCACGATGGCTGACGTAGCGACTCGGCGCCGCGCAGGGTCACGACAGCTGACGTAGCGACTCGGCGCCGCGCAGGGTCACGATGGCTGACAGCGACTCGGCGCCGCGCAGGGTCACGACAGCTGACGTAGCGACTCGGCGCCGCGCAGGGTCACGACAGCTGACGTAGCGACTCGGCGCCGCGCAGAGTCACGATGGCTGACGTAGCGACTCGGCGCCGCGCAGAGTCACGACAGCTGACGTAGCGACTCGGCGCCGCGCAGGGTCACGACAGCTGACGTAGCGACTCGGCGCCGCGCAGGGTCACGACAGCTGACGTAGCGACTCGGCGCCGCGCAGGGTCACGATGGCTGACGTAGCGACTCGGCGCCGCGCAGGGTCACGACAGCTGACGTAGCGACTCGGCGCCGCGCAGGGTCACGATGGCTGACGTAGCGACTCGGCGCCGCTCAGGGTCACGATGGCTGACAGAGCGACTCGGCGCCGCGCAGGGTCACGATGGCTGACGTAGCGACTCGGCGCCGCTCAGGGTCACGATGGCTGACAGAGCGACTCGGCGCCGCGCAGGGTCACGATGGCTGACGTAGCGACTCGGCGCCGCTCAGGGTCACGATGGCTGACAGAGCGACTCGGCGCCGCGCAGGGTCACGATGGCTGACGTAGCGACTCAGCGCCGCGCATATTTCATCACAACTAAACGAGCTAAATATTCAATGGCAATTCACTCTTTGCAAGAAATATTAATTAGTGAAGGAGCACATTGCAAACGATTGCGGCTTTGATGGGATATTCAGACAGACAATCAATCACGGGCGACATACAGACTCCACTCGGGATTACATTTAAGCTAATATTACAAGTCAATTTAGTCTCATTTTTAAAAACATTTTATCTGGAAAATAATTAAAATATCGCAAGGTTTGATATGGCCCGAGTGTAAAATCTACCTTGCATAAGACATTTCGCTAAGAAATTGTACATACAGACTCCACTCGGGATTACATTTAAGCTAATATTACAAGTCAATTTAGTCTCATTTTTAAAAACATTTTATCTGGAAAATAATTAAAATATCGCAAGGTTTGATATGGCCCGAGTGTAAAATCTACCTTGCATAAGACATTTCGCTAAGAAATTGTTGCAAAAATAGGGCCTTTGCGCTTTGATATCAAGAGTGGATAGCAGATGAAGTGACCAGTTTGAATACTGCACCGTCATACCTGCTTGCTAGACGGGACACATCATACATCCCTGAAGGAAGAGATCAAGCTACCCACTCTCCTATTCTCTCATCAGCTCCTCCGTTTTTCAACTGATTTCAGAACTGAAGGAGTCTGTCTAACCCGAATCGAGGGGCGCGTCGAATGCTGCCAAGACAAATGCCTCCCAACAAAATCCGTACGCGCTTTGAACCGGTAACCTCGATCCAGCGATGAGTGTTCGCTGGAAGACCGGTCGCTACGCCAGCGAGCGACATCAATTTTGACATCACGAACAACATTTATTTGACATCAAACTTATTGCTGTGTGATCATATTTATGGACACCATATTCGTGTACGCGATAGGTCAGTAAATTATGCATCAGTCTCTTAACATAGCTTGTATGGGTTGCAGAGAAACAAGTGGAGACAGACAGGCCGATATTTGTATTGCTATTTTTATCGGCATTGGTTGACGGTTGTTGGTATTAGTATTGGTAACTGACAATTTTATTTATAATTGTATTGATGATTTTGTGTGCATATTCTAATGGGTTAAACGCATCGTGTCAGCAGAATTTACCGTTAGAAGACGTGCCTTTTAACCCTATTTGTAACAGGGGGGGGGGGGGGGGGGCGGATTCCGCCCCCCTCATGTTTTTCGCAGATATCTCCAGAACCGCTGGGAGCAGGCCCATGACATTTTGGGACTTTTCATAGAATTGAACTCCGGATTTGGAGTCAAAATTTAGAGTTCTTAACTTGAACAGAGGCGGTTCCAGGGCACAGTTTTGGGTGGGTTCGGAGGCGACATTTGTCGAAAATACGGAAATGCGATCTTCACGGTTTCTTCCTAACTGCATCAAGTATGAAGGAGTTGCATCGGCTTACCGTGATTGCAAAAAGTGCAAATTAGATGATGTTAATGAAATATCATACAAAATTGCATGGCAGAGGCGGTTTCAGGGGCTTGAAAGGGGGGGGGGGGTTTCCAGGAAGTATTCAATGCTTGGCGGGAAGCCAATAGAGCAATGTAAGGGGCATTTCTAGCTATCAAGATGTAAAAGATAGCTTCTGCTTCCATTATTTGCATAATTTATTACATATAGAGTTTCAGGGGCGTGTTCAGGAACATGAAAAGGGGGGTGACTGGCATGGTGATGACGATATGCCAGCGATAACGGCGCAATATACGTTTATCTTGTAATAATATATGCAAATATGAGACCAGAAAAGGGGATAAAGTCATTTTTTTGCAGAGGCGCGCTCAGGAATGGAAGAAAGGGGGTCATATTATTACAAGGAAACTAAGAGGCATGGGCGTACAATGACATAACATACTGCAGTTTTCGGATGAAACACGCACCACAGGCTACTCTACGAACGATTATAAGATAATAGGCGAGTCCAGGTAGGGTAAAAAGGGGGGTAAGCAATGTTAATTGAAGTTGTAAGTGAAATAGTCACTGTTGACTAGTTAGTATCATAATAGCGGATAATATACTTATCAAAAGGTCTTGCGCCGCCCTAGTTTGGATCCTGGATACGCCTATGATGAAGTACAACATGCAAAAAGGAACTATCTATGATCAGTAACATATTTATAGTGCTGGGTAGCAACTTGTCTGCGGTTAATATTTTTCCCAATTTTACCCCCCTTTTTCACTAACCTGGTACCGCCTATGGCAAAAAATATGATTTATAACTGTTTGTCTAATGTCTCAATCACACACCATTTCATGTATCAAAAAAACAACATCAAAAAATGGTTTTATTACGCATTTACTTCACCCCCATATTGAGTGACCTGCACACGCCTATGATTTTTTAATTTTCAAACGTCACCGTCATATATCAATTTCCGATTCAATCTCTATCGATTCCTATTAGTTGTGTTAAAATCAGTCAATAAACATGAAAGCTATTTTGAATCAAAAATACCACTAAAATTTGTGGTTTTTGCCCCCCTGTTGCCCCCCTATCCAAAATGTAGATTTTTTATTATTAATTATAAATGTAGATCGTGTTGAGGGGAACCAAACACCGTTTCATTTTTGAAAATCGGACGGGTAGATCTCGAGATCTCCGGGGGGGGGGGGGGGGGGCGGAATCCACCTGGCTGCGTGCCTGAACCTGTTACAAATAGGGGTAGCCAGGAGCCTGTTACAAATAGGGTTAAACCACTCGTGTATTACATGCAACCGCTAGTTACAGTATGATCACAGCAGCAACACGTGGTCTTCCGTGAACTGCTTACCCAGTGCATACCTCTGATATGCACTTCTACACTTCTACACACCGATTTTTTTACCACTTACCACTGCTGCGACACTCTGTTTACTGCTCATCACTGCTGCGATACACCGATTACTGCTCTTCACTGCTGCGATACACCGATTACTGCTCATCACTGCTGCGATACACCGATTTCTGCTCATCACTGCTGCGATACACCGATTACTGCTCATCACTGCTGCGATACACCGATTTCTGCTCATCACTGCTGCGATACACCGATTACTGCTCTTCACTGCTGCGATACACCGATTACTGCTCATCACTGCTGCGATACACCTATTACTGCTCATCACTGCTGCGATACACCGATTTCTGCTCATCACTGCTGCGATACACAGTTTACTGCTCATCACTGCTGCGATACACAGTTTACTGCTCATCACTGCTGCGATACACCGATTACTGCTCTTCACTGCTGCGATGCACCGATTACTGCTCATCACTGCTGCGACAACACAGTTTACTGCTCATCACTGCTGCGATACACAGTTTACTGCTCATCACTGCTGCGATACACCGATTACTGCTCTTCACTGCTGCGATACACCGATTACTGCTCATCACTGCTGCGATACACAGTTTACTGCTCATCACTGCTGCGATACACCGATTACTGCTCATCACTGCTGCGATACACCGATTACTGCTCTTCACTGCTGCGATACACCGATTACTGCTCATCACTGCTGCGACAACACAGTTTACTGCTCATCACTGCTGCGATACACAGTTTACTGCTCATCACTGCTGCGATACACCGATTACTGCTCTTCACTGCTGCGATACACCGATTACTGCTCATCACTGCTGCGACAACACAGTTTACTGCTCATCACTGCTGCGATACACAGTTTACTGCTCATCACTGCTGCGATACACCGATTACTGCTCATCACTGCTGCGATACACAGTTTACTGTCAATCACTGCCGTGACACACCGTTTACTGCTCATCACTGCTGCGAAACACAGTTTACTGCTCATCACTGACGTGATACACCGATTTCTGTTCATCACTGCTGCGATACACCGATTATTGCTCATCACTGCTGCGACACACAGTTTACTGTCAATCACTGCCGTGACACACCGTTTACTGCTCATCACTGCTGCGAAACACAGTTTACTGCTCTTCACTGCTGCGACACACAGTTTCCTGTCAATCACTGCTGCGATTCACCGATTACTGCTCATCACTGCTGCGAAACACCGTTTACTGCAGGGGTGTACTTTGGCAAACTCAGTTGGGAGGAGGGGGGGGGGGGGCTCAACTCAGGTTCAGGCACGCAGCCAGGATTTTTCTCAGGGGGAGGGGGGGGGGGGGGGGGTCACGTCAGTAGTAGAATCAAATTTTGCTCCTCAGCCAGGGGGGGGGGGGTGGAATCGATTCGTCAGCAGGTCGCATTTTATCTAGTGTACCTTTGTTTTGCTCAGGGGCGGGAGGGGGGGGGGGGGGAGCATGGCCCCGTGCCCCCCCCCCCCTTGGCTACGTCCCTGCTCAGGTTCAACCAGTGGTGGATCTAGGTTTCGAGTTTGGTTTCGTGTTTCGAATTTCGCTACACATTTCGCAAAAAGGTCGCCATGCTCCGACATGAGGGCGCCGTCAGCGAAAGTTGTTGAGCGGAGGAGTGGTAAATAGCTCTAGGGGGAGTGGTAAATAGTACGAGTACTTTTAAAATCATGTCTTGGGTGGGTGTGGGGGGACATACATTTGTCTACCAATTTCTTGCTTGAGGGGGGCAATTGCACATTTTGCCCAACCGTTGATCCGCCACTGGGTTCAACTTAGCGTATCAAAGATTTGTCTTATCGGATTTGGCCATCAACAACTAACGATCTAGTCTTAGGTGTCAGAAAATATCGAATTAGTTTTGATTTGTGGAATGTTTTTTTTTGCTTATATCTATTGCTGGAGCCACGGACAACAGCCAACTCGCTGATTTTCGACGCGATAATGTTAATGACTATATTTGCTTTACGAAACGTCGCACTTTCCTTCAGAATAGTTAGCATGGTCGCGCCCCAACAATCATCGTTAATTTCGGAAGGATAATTTAGCTCAACTAAGCCACCCTATGCAAAATGTATTTGCAGTGTTGTGCTTTTCTCGCCTTTGGGAACATTTTGCCATCTCAAATTTTCATCATCACGGAAAATAAAAATAGCAAAAATACGCAAAAATTAGGGGCCATGCTCCCCCCCCCCCCCCACCGTCAGTGGCGGCGAATCGTATTTTCGGATGGGGGCAAAGCAATCTCCAGGGCCCCCGAAGCGTCAGGGCTCCTTTGAAGGACTGAGGGCCTCTTCGCCTGTTACTGAGCGGGGAGATGTACATTGGCGACCGAGTGCACCCTCGGGCCGATCGAAGACCCCTCGTCCTCGAGCCGACCGAATGCCACTCAGGCCGACCAAGGGCCCCTTAGACCGACCGAAGGCTTCCTCAGGTCCACCAAAGGCACATCAGGCCGACCAAGGGCCCTTCAGACCGATCGAAGGCTTCCTCAGGTCCACCGAATGCCACTCAGGCCGACCAAGGGCCCTTCAGACCGATCGAAGGCTTCCTCAGGTCCACCGAATGCCACTCAGGCCGACCAAGGGCCCTTCAGACCGATCGAAGGCTTCCTCAGGTCCACCAAAGGCACATCAGGCCGACCAAGGGCCCTTCAGACCGATCGAAGGCTTCCTCAGGTCCACCGAATGCCACTCAGGCCGACCAAGGGCCCTTCAGACCGATTGAAGGCTTCCTCAGGTCTACCGAATGCCACTCAGGCCGACCGATATCCCCTCAGGCCGATTGAGGGCCACATCGGGCTGGTTGAGAGCCATCTCAGGCGGAGAGAGGCCCCCTCTCCCTAAGGCCGACTGAGGGGCCTCTCAAGCCGGCCGAGGGTCCTATCAGGCGACTAAGCGCCCCCTCAGGCCATCCGAGGGTCATCCCAGGACGACCAATGGTCCCTCAGGCAGACTGAGGACCATCTCAGACTGACTGAGGGCCCTCAGACCGAAGGCCACTTAAGCTGACGGAAGGCCCCTCATACCATCCGAGGGCTCTCCTAGGACGACCAAGGGTTCCTCAAGCTGACTCAAGGCATCTCAGACCATCTGAGGGCTATCCTAGGACAACCAAGGACCCTTCAAACCGACTGAGGGGCATCTCAGACTGACTGAGGGCCCCTTCAGGCTGACTGAATGTCACTCAGGCCGACTGAGGGGCCCCTCAGGCCGACCGAGTGCCCCTCAGGCTGACTGAGGGTCTCCTCATGCCGACTGAGGGCTCCCTAATGCTTACCGAGCGCCCACTTAGGCCGACTGAGTGCCCCTCAGGCCGACCGAGAGCCCTCTCGGGCAGACTGAGGTCCCTCAGGCTGACTGAGAGCCCCACGGAGAGGCTAAGGGCCATTTGAGGCCGACTGAGGACCCCATCGGGCAGACCGATGGCCCCTCAGGCCGACTGAGGGCCCCCTAGGGCCGGTTGAGGGCCATCTCAGGCCGACTGAGGGCCCCCCAACGGCTGACTGAGTACCCCCTTTCACGCCGACCGAGGGCCCCTTCAGGCTGACCGAGATCTCACTGAGAACTACGAGGTCCAACCGAGAGTTTCCTCAGGCTGTTCGAGGGCACCTTGATGGCTCTCGGGTCAATTTCTTTTCTCGGTTAAAAATAAAAAGCAATATTTCCACAATATTTTTCTCATTGCGAATTTATGGGGAGCAAACACAAATATTTGCTCCCAAACTTCTTGACTGGGGGGCAGCCACCCTGCCCCCTCTTCTGCCGCCTCTGCCCCCTCCCCCGTTCCTATGCCTATGGTTTGCCTTTGCACATCTGACATCTGCAATGTTTTTCAGAGATGAGGAAAAACGAAAAACGGTGGCGCGGAGCGTCTCCGGTTTTCTTTGCCCACCTTATACCTCATCTTTAGTCCCAACTTCTTTATCTTTGAGAGAACCCCTCTTATGCAATTTTGTTCTGGCGGATTAGAGCTTTTCTCATCTTTGGGTACCTTTTACTCTATAAAATTTCCCTTGCTTAACAAAATGAATGGTTTCAACACAAATCCTGACCCAAAAGCCCCTTGTCTCTGTAAGAGGCGTCTCTAAAAGTCGATGCCAATGGTCCAAGGCCCGTCCTTCTATATATTACAGCTGAGATCAGAGATGTACAAATACATATTTCCTACAAGGCAAACAGATTAGGCGAAAACCAAACGGCATTACTTTAGTAATAATACAAGAGACAAATATGGCACAGCATTGCCAAAATATGCGCATGCAGCTCGTCTTTGTTGCGTCATTGGCCTTCTTGGATGCCCTTGTTTTCCAATATTTGTTCTTTGTTTTTGCAAGTTTTGTGTTCTTTGGTATTGGAATTTTGATTTATATTTTTCCTCCAAATGACCTAAACTGATATGCCTCTCCACTTGTCATCACCCTGACTTTAATTTATCTTGTGAAACATATTTGTATTGCTGGTAATGCTGGAACATTATGAGCAAATTGAAGATTCTGATTCTTATAACTCTTACTTGTACTTGTTTAGGTATATGATCATTCATGTTCTTGTTCCAGCATAGGATGATCATGTGCTGTGAGATGGTCAAATAATATTTCTGTTTTATTTTGCATAGTGTCATTTGCATAACCATAATTGTACTCAAAATCTGCTCACGCTTTGGCCAATGTGAAGGTGGATTCTGATGTTTGTTCGTTAGCCCAAGGCCAAATTGGGATGTCTTGCTTTGCTCATTTTACCATGTACATATTTCATTAAGTGACATATTTTAATGTATGTGCACATGGTTGTTTACTGTTTAGACTACCTGGTTGTCAATAAATAGTGTTGATATTTAGTTTATATAATCTACTATATAAAAGGCTGATTCAAACCGTTCCAACGCCATAACCTCGAAAACCCTTGGTGATGGACCCACAACCCATAAATTCTCTGAATCAGCATGATGGCAGGCATGTTATTGTACCCCTACCATTCAGATCGGACCATTATATTTTTCAAGTAAATTATGAAAGCGTGGAATTGATATTGATTGCAATGATATTTGTATTTAGTGGTCCCGAATTTCTTCATATGTTGCGCTTTTGTGACATTCATTCTGCAGCTATTTTAAACTGCAGAAGCAGGGGAGAAATATACACTTAGAGTCTGAGGCGGTGTTTTGACTCTCATTGTGCCCTTATCTTTATACGAGCCATGCTTTAGTTTAGTAGTAATTTATCTACTGTGAGTTTAGTTTACCAGTGTCTGTTACCAATGGGCCATGAAGGATGTGGACAAGAATAAGATAAAATGGTAGAGGTGTCAACTTCTTTCCATGTACAGCCTGAAGGATGTGAGTTGCCCTATATTTCTTACTGATCTTACTGAATTTATATTTTATTGTATTGGTCACATTCATTCTGCAGATATTTTAAACTGTGATAATGTAGGCAAACACCCTAACTCTGGTCATGACATACTGGACTTGCATGCTATTGGTGGTGTAGACGACATGGAGTAGGTAAAAGTTGAATCTTCGGACACGTCCTAACCTCAGACTACATGCTATCATAATGCAGATAATACCAATGCATGGTACGCTAGTGTGTCAGTATTGATAACCTTCTGATAGCATGAAAGCCAATGTTCTTATCTGAGCTTTGGGTTAGAGTGGGACATATGACCAATGCAATGGTTCAATGGTTCAATGGTTTATTCAAATCTATCCATGCGGGAAGCAGAGTATGGCGACACACTATGGCGACACTACTATGGCGACAAGACTATGGCGACACAAGATTGCAATGATCGATACATATTGCGACACTGCAGGCAGTAGTTCACGCAGTCACATATCTTCCTTGCAAGTACGCTTTCTCAAATACGATTTGAATGGACCGTACGGCTGACACTCAATTGCTGACGGTGGCAGCGCGTTCCACCCAGCGACCGCTCTGTGCAGGAATGAGCGCTTGGTTGCCTCCAGCCTGCAGCGAGGCAGCTGCAGCTGGCGTTCAGAAGCCCTCGTTGTCCTAATTGAGATTTGATTCCGAGGCACAAAGAGAGAACGCAACGCAGCCGGTGTTCGCACGTCGTGGAGAGCCCTGTGCACCTTAAGGCAATCACGTTCGGAGACCATCTCCGGGAATGTCGGCCACCCGAGAGATCGGAGGGCTGGGGTGATGTGGTCTCTTTTGCGTTTACCTGTAATTACTCTAACCGCGAAGTTCAAGGCCTTCTGTACGCGCGCTTGCTGCGTCTTGGGTGCTCCTCCACATACAGGTAAGCAGTAGGTTACATGTGACAGTACATGTGCCTGAATAATGAGCTGGAGCGCCTCAGGGGTAAAGTGATAACGGAACCGGTTCAGTAAAATGAGCGAGCCAAAACACTTGCCCACTACAGCCGAAATATGACTATCCCAGCTCAATGTCTGATCGAGCGTGACACCGATAATTTTGATTGTTTTTGACGGGCAAATTTCGGACACAGAAGCATGCAGAGTGAGACCAGCCGCATGATTCTGTATCGAATGTTTGGTTCCGATAATTATGAAGTCCGTTTTTGCCCCGTTCATCTTCAGCGAGTCCGTGAAAACCATTTTTCGAGTTCAGAAAGCGTGCTCTGCGCTCGATTTTTGAGGACAGAGAGGCAGGTTTCATTCGGATATGCCATATCCAGAATGTTTGTATCGTCTGCATAAAAAAATATTTTCCCGTGGGGGAGGAAGTTAGCCAAGTCATTGGTAAAGATACTGAACAAGACCGGCCCCACAACTGACCCCTGAGGCACCCCATGTGTCACAGGCAGAGTAGTAGTGCCCCCTCGCACCCTCTGTCTCCTATCCGCGAGATAACTAGAGATCCAATGGTGTGATACACCGTACCAGGCCAGCTTCTCGAGGAGGACGCCGTGATCAACGCTGTCAAAGGCTTAAATTAAGCTTAAAAAGGCTTAAATCTTAAATCAAGCGTCGTTATCGATGATCGATGATCGAGACCTTTGTCGGTGTTGTTTGTGACCCACGTGACAGCGTCGATCAGAGCGTCCTCCGTTGAGTGCGGTACGCGTACTGGCTGTCGGAGAGGATAGCGTTGCTCGCGAGATAGCCCATCAGCTGACCGCACACAATCTTTTCGCCGACTTTGGACAAGACGCTTAACAGAGATATAGGCCGAAAATTACATGTTGAGGTACGATCTCCGGATTTATAAATTGGCACAATACATGCTGTTTTCCATGCTGACGGAAAGATGCCAGAGATCAGCGATGCGTTCACAATGCGCAGCAGCAACGGGCCTATCATGCAGTTGGTACTTGGTACAACCATAAGCCCCAATTGTCATCATCATGTGTTAGCGACACCCATGGAATTGCCAGACACGTTGGTGGCATAGTGGGGGAGAAATGTATATTTACAGCACTAATTACTGCAGTATTGACTGACAGAGTGCACTAAAATTATATTCACGACTGTGGCCTTGGTTTCAATGCATTTCAAGGCATTTCGATGCTCAAATTTTCAACCATAGTGCCAGGGGCCAGTATCAATTGATGGCATAGTGGGAGAAAAATCTAAATTTAGAACACTCTAAAATTAGATTCATGACTGTGGCCTTGGTTTCCATGCTCCAATTATAGAACGGCCGGTGGCGTGTATTTTCAAGTCTGGCTTATGGATTGCAAGCCACCTGTGGGTGTTTTGGCTTCCAAGACACCGCCAGGTACTTAATTTCCTGGGCAACGCCGGGTACCCCAGCTAGTAAGTAATATGTTAAATCTGTTTTGTTTTCAGTTCCTTTTTTCATACTGTTTTGTATGTCTAATATTTATTCTGTAAAGTTGGGGGGGGGGGGGCTGACTGACCAGTTGGGGGGCTGAGCCACAAGTTCGGGGGGGGGGGGGGGTAAAGTCCCCCCCAACTGAATAGAATCCTACGCCCCTGGTTTACTGTCGATCGCTGCTGCGATACACAGTATACTGTCAATCACTGCTGCGATACACCGATTACTGCTCTTCACTGCTGCGATACACCGATTACTGCTCATCACTGCTGGGTACACCGATTACTGCTCATCACTGCTGGGTACACCGATTACTGCTCTTCACTGCTGCGATACACCGATTACTGCTCTTCACTGCTGCGATACACCGATTACTGCTCTTCACTGCTGCGACAACACAGTTTACTGCTCATCACTGCTGCGATACACCGATTACTGCTCTTCACTGCTGCGATACACAGTATACTGTCAATCACAGCTGCGATACACCGATTACTGCTCTTCACTGCTGGGTACACCGATTACTGCTCTTCACTGCTGCGATACACCGATTACTGCTCTTCACTGCTGCGATACACCGATTACTGCTCTTCACTGCTGCGATACACCGATTACTGCTCTTCACTGCTGCGATACACCGATTACTGCTCTTCACTGCTGCGACAACACAGTTTACTGCTCATCACTGCTGCGATACACCGATTACTGCTCTTCACTGCTGGGTACACCGATTACTGCTCATCACTGCTGTGATACACCGATTACTGCTCTTCACTGCTGCGATACACCGATTACTGCTCTTCACTGCTGCGATACACCGATTACTGCTCTTCACTGCTGCGATACACCGATTACTGCTCATCACTGCTGCGATACACCGATTTCTGCTCATCACTGCTGCGATACACCGATTACTGCTCATCACTGCTGCGATACACCTATTACTGCTCATCACTGCTGCGATACACCGATTTCTGCTCATCACTGCTGCGATACACCGATTACTGCTCATCACTGCTGCGAAACATAGTTTACTGCTCTTCACTGCTGCGATACATTGTTTACTTTCAATCACTGCTGCGACACACAGTATAGAACGGCCGGTGGTCAATCATTGCTGCGATATACCGATTACTGCTTTTCACTGTTGTGATACACCGATTACTGCTCATCACTGCTGCGACACACTGTTTACTGTCAATCACTGCCGTGACACACTGTTTACTGCTCATCACTGCTGCGATACACCGATTACTGCTTATCACTGCTGCGACACACCGTTTACTGCCAATCACTGCTGCGACAACACAGTTTACTGCTCATCACTGCCGTGACACACCATTTACTGCTCATCACTGCTGCGATACACCGATTACTGCTCATCACTGCTGCGATACACCGATTACTGCTCATCACTGCTGCGATACACAGTTTACTGCTCATCACTGCTACGACATCACAGTTTACTGCTCATCACTGCTACGACATCACAGTTTACTGCTCGTCATTGCTGCGATACACAGTTTACTGATCATCACTGCTGCGACACAGTTTACTGTCAACCACTGCTGCGACACACCGTTTACTGCTCTTCTCTACTACGATACACCGATTACTGCTCATCACTGCTGCGATACACAGTTTACTGCTCATCACTGCTGCGACACACAGTTTACTGCTCATCACTGCTTCGATACACCGATTACTGCTCATCACTGCTTCGATACACCGATTACTGCTCATCACTGCTGCGATTCACCGTTTACTGCTCATCAATGCCGTGATACACCGATTACTACTCTTCACTGCTGCGATACACAGTTTACTGCTCATCACTGCCGTGATACACTGATTACTGCTCATCACTGCTGCGACACACAGTTTACTTTCAATCACTGCCGTGACACACTGTTTACTGCCAATCACTGCCGTGATACACCGATTACCGCTCATCACTGCTGCGATACACCGATTACTGCTCATCACTGCTGCGACACACTGTTTACTGCTCTTCACTGCCGTGATACACCGATTACTGCTCTTCACTGCTGCGATATACCGATTACTGCTTTTCACTGCCGTGATACACCTATTACTGCTCATCACTGCTGCGAAACACAGTTTACTGCTCATCACTGCTGCGATACACCGATTACTGCTCTTCACTGCCGTGATACAGCGATTACTGCTCATCACTGCTGTGAAACACAGCTTACTGCTCATCACTGCTGCGATACACCGATTACTGCTTTTCACTGCCGTGATACACCTATTACTGCTCATCACTGCTGCGAAACACAGTTTACTGTCAATCACTGCCGTGACACACCGTTTACTGCTCTTCACTACTACGATACACCGATTACTGCTCATCACTGCTGCGATACACCGATTACTGCTCATCACTGCTGCGATACACAGTTTACTGCTCATCACTGCCGTGATACACCGATTACTGCTCTTCACTGCTGCGACACACTGTTTACTGTCAATCACTGCCGTGACACACTGTTTACTGTCAATCACTGCTGCGATACACCGATTACTGCTCATCACTGCTGCGATACACCGTTTACTGCTCATCACTGCTGCAATACACCGATTACTGCTCTTCACTGCCGTGATACACCGATTACTGCTCATCACTGCTGCGATACACTGTTTACTGCTCATCACTGCTGCGATTCACCGATTACTGTCAATCACTGCCGTGATACACCGATTACTGCTCATCACTGTTGCGACACACAGTTTACTGTCAATTACTGCCGTGACACACCGTTTACTACTCTTCACTACTACGATACACCGATTACTGCTCATCACTGCTGCGAAACACAGTTTACTGTCAATCACTGCCGTGACACACCGTTTACTGCTCTTCTCTACTATGATACACCGATTACTGCTCATCACTACTACGATACACCGATTACTGCTCATCACTGCTGCGAAACAAGTTTACTGCTCATCACTGCTGCGACACACAGTTTACTGTCAATCACTGCTGCGATACACCGATCACTGCTCTTCATTGCTGCGACACTCTGTTTACTGTTAATCTAGGGCCAGCCCGGCCCGTGGCGAACTGTGGTAGACATAAATACAAATCATTTTCAGGTCAGATACATATTTTAAAAAGATTGAAACAATAGGCAATTTCAAT
The DNA here is from genome assembly GCA_036785665.1 of Chirona hameri. Classification (NCBI taxonomy): domain Eukaryota; kingdom Metazoa; phylum Arthropoda; class Thecostraca; order Balanomorpha; family Balanidae; genus Chirona; species Chirona hameri. The sequence goes on from JAXIVJ010009173.1 coordinate 26,579, forward strand.
TTAATCCATTGACAGTGCAGGTTGAAATACGGGGCAGTGGGCATAATGCATATATAATTTTGATAAGCTAAACCATGGTTTCCAATATTTTTAGAAGGCCCAGGTACAAGTTGTTATGCTCAAAGTGCCTATTAACTTGTATATAACTATATATGTTGTCTTGCATGAATGTATTAATTTTGTCTTGCAAAATAAGGAGTATGGCCCAGAACTTGCTTCCTTTATTTTCTTGGAAGAAATGGCTAGTTGCTGTATCACACCATTTATGCACAACCTTATGATATTGGCTGATTATTGGTGTGTGCAAGGCTGTGTGTGAGTTACCATGAGGTAAGTAGTCCTTGCCTACTTTGACCCAAGATGATGCTTTCCAGGTTTTTAAAGATCCATTAGGCTCTTGATTTAATAGTTTCTGAACCAATTTGGGAACCTACATGCGGATAACTTCACTATGCTGTATAGTGTACAGTGCATATTTGTATATATAAGTTTACAGGCATTTATTTGCTATATGGGTCTAACGGGTCCCAAATTTCATTGCACTGGGTCTGACCGGGTCCATACTTCAGATTATCTGACCGGGTCGGGTACGGTTCCTAAAAATGTCAACTTTTGCCACCTCTAATTCAAATCTCCATCGGATATAACAGTTTGTAGGTTGAGGACATATTTATTTTCGGGTCATCGAACCTGACAAGGTCAAGTTAGTGCATGCGAAAAACAAAGACAACACTTTAGTTGGCTACTGGCTCCATTGATTCAAATGTTGACAGTCAATATTCTGAGTTTAAAGGGAATGTTTCACCTTTCTGAAAGTTGTAAATATACGCTGGTTGTAGTCGAAAATGTAAGTGCTGCTGAAAACGATGGTTACATTTTTTTTCTCTCGAAAAGTCACTTAACTTTATACAAATTACGTTTTTAAATTTGGGCCGATGACGTAATTATATAGAGCGCCGCTCATTGGCTGACAAAGTGGGATTCGCTGACAAAGTGGCTGTCAGCCAATCAGCCGCTGCACCAGCCTGGGTGTATTTTGCAAATAGTAAATTCAATTGCTTAAAAACGGTTAAGTTTTTGGGAAAATGACCTTAGTAATTTAGACATTTCAATAACGGCCAAAGGTAATGGCTACCACAGTTCAAAACCAATACAAAGGTGAAACATTCCCTTCAGGGGCTCCGCCACAGGGGGGGGGGACGTCCCCCCAACATTTTCAGTTTTTAACATTACGCCTATGGACGTTGCATAGAAAGAGTCGACTTCAGAATGCCTCCGTCCCACCCCCCCCCCCCCCCCCAACTTTCGGAAGGTGGCGGCGCCCTTGATTCTCTTTAAGTATAAATGTCACCACAGACGCAAAGTTCATCACAAAAACGATCGACAACACAACATTTATTTCCTCAAACTCCGTGTTATGTGCTCTGAGAGGTGGTCTATTGTATTTCCTCAAACTCCATGTCTATGTGCTCTGAGAGGTGGTCTATTGCATTTCCTCAAACTCCATGTCTATGTGATCTGAGAGGTGGTCTATTTCTTTTGGTGTGATCATTCTCTGCATATTTCAAACATGCTCCAGATTTTGTGCATACTCTATTTTTGATACTATTCATTTGTCACGAAAAAACACCATTTGTGTAATTATAATTCCTTAGAGCAAATTTGAAATCGTCCAGGCTGATCCGCTTTAGTATAGCATTCTAACAAAATATTGTAGCATATTTGCAAACAAGTCAGCGCATGTTTGGGAGTCATTCAGCAAGCTGTCTTCCGTCATAAAAATGATAATGTGGTGACAATGATTTGTTGAAAGATGAACGCTTCTTATTGTAAAGCTTGCTTCTTAAATATTAGTACTGTTAGATGTGCTTCAAGATTTATTTGGGGCCAAGTTTTTGCGACTTTGTGTTAAGGTTTTAAAGTCATTCACGGTTGTCACTAAAATCTGAATCTCATCAACATGCCGAGCTGATCAATATTGATTTATCCTAAGTGAACTCATGAAGAGAAGCCACACATCATCTATTTTCCCGAGCCGATTCGGATTCTGAAGAAATCCCTGCTAAATATTCGACAAGCATCGTCGAAGCCTTTACTTTCGACTCGGTCCCATGGCCAAACGTAGACAGATTCACGCCACAAAATTAGTCGGCGTGGTGGTCAGCGCTTCTAAATTTGGCGGCAGTCGGCCATGGAACGACACAAAAAGCCCGCGGCCGCTTGTCTGGGCCGGGCGGCGGGTATATTTGGCGGGTATATTTGGCCGGGAGGTGGGCGTCGCTCGCTGACCTTGGCCGCACTGTTTTCCTCGGTCAATCGCCGACAGTGGTGGGGGGCTCTTGGCGAGGTGACCGGCCGAACAAGGTGGCGCTGAGTCCGCTCTGTTTTTCTCGCGGTCAGAGTGACCGCCGACAGTGGAGGGCGCTTCTTGGCGAGGTGACTGGCTGAAAAAGGTGGCGCTGAGTCAGTAGTTAGTAGAGTCAGCAGAGACGATTCCGCCACTGACCTTCCGACTGCAGTCTCTACTGAAAGAACTGATATCAATATCAAAAGGAATATTTGAAGCAAACAAGCAATAACTAATATCAATATCAATAGGAATATTTATGCTATTGATACCGATACCATGCGTTCCTCCTATTGAAGTGATTACATTAATTTATATTTATAGGACATATTTATATGCCGAACACGAACTGCAGGGGGGTTGATTTCCGCCCCCCCCCCCCCTGATATCTCAAAAACTACGCTACGTAGCGAGAAGCGGAAAATGGCATTTGATAGCTTGATGCATGTTCTATTGAAAGTATGTAGTATTGTTTTAGTTCCGGTCAAAATTGAGGTCACCAGAGGTCATCAAAGGTCAAATTTGCCAGTTTTTCCTGTTTTAGGACATCGCTCCAGAAATTCCCATATATCTCAGAAACTATGCTAGTTAGAAAGAAACGAAAAGAAACTAACGCCAGTCAGTGAAATTTGCAATCGGTAAGGTATCATCAAATTTGATCTGAGGTCAACATTTGAGGCTCCAGAGGTCAAAAAGGAAAAAATGACGTTATTTTGCCAAATCGTTTTTCGCTATTAACTTTTACTTAATAAGGATAACGGAAAACTGTTTACGCCATTATGTTTATCTTGTCAAGGCGCTTTGAATGATATACATAGTGACCTTGTTAAGTTAACTTACAAATTTGACCTCAGGTCAAGGTCAAGTGGTGACCCAAGTAGGGCATGTTGCATATGGGAAGACGTGTCTCGACGAGACAAACACATTGATGTCTGTTTTATCTCTCTATATTTATTATGTCGGGAGTTATTGGCAAAAAAGTGATGGTGACCTCGCATGACCTCAAATGACCCAATAGGGGTCACTAAACAAAACTTTCACTTGGATCATGAAGAATATTCTATAATAACATGATCCAGAAGTAATTGGACTGATATCATGCATATCCTTGAAATAGGAAGCATTTGTATATTTCCCCATTGACTTATTATGGGAGGTTACGAAATTGACCTGACCTTAGGTCACCGGTATCAAAATGCCGAGATAAAATAATTGTATGTACTTATTCCCTCATGACATCCTGTAAGTTTCAAACTGATCGGTGCAAAACTCTGGCTTTGGCACAACTGGAAACATTTTTGGAGGTGGGATCACTTGACCTGGTCTGGTGACCTGACCTGAGATGACCCGAGGCTATTTTTTCTTCTTCAAAGTGTGCGCAATTGATGTCCTAACAGGTGTGTCAAAACCCGGCGGCACTACGCGCCGCCGTTTTTTCGCTATCTTTTAAAAAACTGATGGGGGGGGGGGGGAATCAACCCCCCTGCAGTGCGCGGGTTAAGACTTTCTATATATAAGTTTATAAAAGCGATTATTTTTATCATAGAGATGTAATTCCACGCAATAAGGCTGGGGGCCTCTTATCTTGTCAGACATCGGTTTTATGTCAATTTTACTTCCTGTGTGACAAGATGTGTATAACATCAAAACAAGACAAATCATGAAATGTTGGCCATTCCTTCTGTTCGACATCACACACGTTACATGGAGAATGGAAATGCAGCATACCGATACAAAAACATTAATTTAGAGTATGACACCCAATGGCGTATTACAGGTTTGGAAACGACAGTTTGAAAATGCATATAACCCGCGTCCCGGTGGGCCGCTGAGACAATTTATTTATTTATTTATTGTACATCGTGGGATTATCCCCTCTAATGGACCGAGGTCCGGGGGCTATTCCTAATCCCGAGTCAAGAAACGTAGGGTGTATAAAAACAGTGGATATAATATCATTCACACGCACATATTCCCAGTCAGGTACATATACAATAGATTCGTCGCTCTACTCCTTCGTCGGTAGCAGGCGCTTTTTCAGCGTACGTTTGAACGACGCCACTGACACGGTCGCAAGTTCAGGTGGCAGCTCATTGTAGAGCTTAGCTGCGCGATACACAAACTGACGCTTGCCCGCAGTAGAGCCGGTGATGCGAGGCAGACTGAGCAGATGGTCTTGCCTAGTACTGCGCACACGATCAGCACGCTCTCGGTTCGTGTAAAACTGCGAAGCCAGATACTCTGGTTGACCGGTGACGCGGATCCGATGAAGTGAGGCCAAAGTCTGGTAATAAAATAAGTCCGCAGACGTGAGCCAGCCTAGCTCTTCCCTAGCAGCCGAGATGGGGTCGAACTTCCTTTTTCCTGAGATTATGCGAGCGGCAAAGTTTATGATCTTTTGAACTGCTGCGAGATTTTTAGCCGAACCGTTTCCAAAGATAGTGAGGCAGTACCGAATGTGAGAAAAGACCAGTGCGGATACGATGATGGGCAGGATCTCAGGTGGAAGCTGGTGACGGAGCTGAGCTATTCCCGCCAAGATGCCCATGCATTTCTGGCTGACGAAGGTCACGTGGGAGTCCCAGTTGAGGCAGCGGTCGAATATCACCCCCAGATTCTTTGCCTCCCTGCACGGAGTAAGCGCGACGTCGCGGAATTTAACAGTGAATGCCGGTAAGGTGCGGAGATTTTGACGCGTTCCGATCGGGAGCAGTTCAAACTTAGTTTCGTTCACCTTCAGACCATTTGCGCAGAAATAGTCATCCAGTGAGGCCAGGACTGATTCTAGACGGGCGATGAGACCGGGCAAGTCAGATTTAGGGCCAGAAACGAGAATTTGGGTGTCGTCGGCGTACTGGACAACAAATGCTCCAGCTGCGTGAAGGCTGAGGTCATTTGTGAAGATAGTGAAGAGCAGGGGCCCCAGTGAGGATCCCTGGAAGACCCCTTGGTCGATAGGTCGCGGGTCCGAGATCTGTTTGTTGTTGGCAGAATCAGTGAAACTTACGCTTTGAGTGTGCCCAGAGAGATAATTTTCGAACCAGCTTGTCTCGATGCAGTGAAGCTGCAATTTGGATATCAATTTGGAGTGGCTGATGACGTCAAATCCCTTACTCAGATCAATCAGGCAAAGAATCGAAATTTGGCTCTGATCCATGGCCGAGAGCGCACGGTCCGAGATGCTGAGAAGGGCGGTTTCCGTGGAGTGGCGCGGTCTGAATCCGTGCTGGGTTGGAGTCAGAAGGTGATTAGTAGAAAGGAAACTGTGCAGTTGGGTCTGGACGAACTTTTCCACGATTTTGGAGATGACCGGAACTAGTGAAATGGGTCGGTAGTTGGACGGGTTCTCTGAGTCACCTGACTTGAAAACTGGATGGACGAGGGCATGTTTCCAGACAAGTGGGATTTCTTTTCGAGTGATACTTGCGTTGATGATATGCAAAAGGATGGAGCCGATGACGTTAAAAGCCAGTTTGAAAATACGAATGCAGAAACCATCAGGCCCACTCGCCGATGTGCTGCGCATAGTAAACACAGTGTGGTGGAGCTGCATGAGTGTGCTAGGCTGTAGGCTGAAGGCGCAAGCCCCAACTCTGGGCAGACGGACTGGGACATCCGGTGCGTCACCCCGGCTAGCCACCTCGGCAGCCACTCTCGGGCCTACGTTAACAAAAAACTCGTTCAGCGTCTCGGCGCTGACAGCTGGGGACACGCTCGGGCCGGCCCTCTTCCCGCTGACCGTGTGGCGAATGTTACGCCACACCGAGCCGGGCCCGTCAGACTGAATCCGAGCGTTAGTGTCTGCTATCCTATCCGCCCGGATGGCGGACTTGACTGCCCTGTTGGCCTCTCTGTAAGTATCGGATCCGTGTCCGTCAGTTCGCAGAATCTGTGCTCTCTTAGCCATCAGGATACGGGTCCTATCAGTTACAGGTGGCGCAGCGGGGTTCCGTATTTTGACGTCCTTGTAGGGGGCGTGGCGGTCGAGGACAGCACCTAGGTTTGCGGAGAATACGTACCACATGTCGGTGACGCTGTCGGCTGTAAACACGCCACTCCAATCGCACGACTGCAGTTCATGATGGAAAACATTCAGGTTGACATTGTGTAAAATCCTAGCTCGGACGATCATCGGGGTCGAGCGCGGGCGGGGCACGTTACAAACCATCCTAATGAACCTATGTGGGCTAAAATGACAGAAACGGGTACTGACACACTTAAGAATGCCTCGATTGACGATAAACACATCTAAAAGGCTACCGGACGTGTAAGTAGGCTCGGAGATGACCTGTGTCAGGGAGTACGATGACATAAAATCGGCGAGTTTCCTAAAAGGCAGATGAGATGAGTCAGCAAGTAGATTACAGTTAAGATCGCCGGTGATGATGACAGCACAGCCGGGATGATTGACTAGAATATGTTGATACTGCATGTCCAGGCAGTCGAAATCGGCATCTAGAGCAGCCGTCGTATGGCGAGGTATGCGGTACACGGCCCCCACAACAACGGTATGGCGTCCCCACTTAAACACGTTCCAGAGAGATTCAAGCTTGCACGTCGCGTTGGTCGATACTGGCACGCTAATCTTCTTAGTCGTGATACCGGAACGGCACAAGATTGCAACGCCGCCATGACCCTTCGGCGCGAACTTCCGGTCAGCACGCGATATGTCGTATCCGGGAAAGACGAGTAAGCGGTTCGGGGTGTTCGCGCGGAGCCATGTCTCACATAGCACCACAATGTCATACTTGAACCGGTCGAGTTCCAGGTTCAGTTCCAGTAGCTTTGGACGCACGGATTGGATGTTCAGCGTGCATATTTTGATGTTACCCGAGTCACCACGGGTGCACCACAATTTCCCACCGCGCGAGCCCCGCTGCCGGTGCTGAGAGCGCCGGCCGCGGTGAGCGCGCTTGTGCCTCGGGCGAGCGGTGAGGGCGGGCGGCGCATCAGGTGACCTGTCACGGAGGCTCGGAGGGGAGATCACGGTGACGTCAGCAGCGGCGGCAGGGGCGAGGCCAGGTGGGGTTTCCAGGGTCGCCGGCTGGAATCGCCTGCTGGGCCGCGGACGCACCGGACGGGTCGAGACAATATGTCGCGCAACATGGTCAGCGACGGTGGCAGCGGCTGGGTGAGCTGCACAGCGAGCGCCCGGGCCGCGGCGCTGGGGGCCGTCCTGGTGCCACGGGTGGGGCGCAGGGCAGGCAGCGGCCAGCAGCAGCCGGCAGATCGCCAGCAGCACCAGGTACCGGGCCAGATCACGATGCATGCTGAACTTGCAGGGACAACAGCGGCGGTGGCCTCAGGCTTACTTGAGACTTACTTGACAAGTCAGGTTAGTCTCAGTAGAATCGTTGCGCTCAGTCAGTAGATGCGCTGCAGCGGCGGCACGTGTTGAGGTGATGGGAACACACCGCGCCGGGCAGGGCCCTGGGTGCGCCACCGAGCAGAGTGCTTAGAAGGTTGTTGTTGCAGCGCTGTTACGGTGTACACCGAAGTGTGCTGAGCAGGGGCTCAGCCGAGAAGTCGTCCCTCGATGGTATCGTGAGGATCCACAGCAACCAATCACGCAGTCACAATCACAGGTAGGAGAGGCAGAGGGCTCACAGGCAGGAAAGCCGCACAGAGCGGCGCGTCCGCACTGGGCGACGCGCACAGCCGGACTCAACTTCGCCCTGGTTATAACCCGCGTCCCGGTGGTCCACTGAGACAACTTCGCCCTGGTGTGTGTATGGGGGTCAAAATTACCCCACTAACTCGAAAACTAAAAGGGCTAGAAAGACTCGGAAAAGGCGTTCGAAAGCTCTCAACAAGAACATTCGAAGTTACTTCTGCCATTTTTTTACTCAGGTCAATATTGAGGCACTAGAGGTCATCGGAGGTCAAATGTTCCAAGTTTAGGGCTTTGCTCCAGCAACCCCAAATATCTCGGGAACTGTGATGGCTATCAGGGGGTGACACCGCTTGAGCGCCGTGTAGGCCGCCTCGTCGGAGCCGGAAAGGCTTGATGTGACGTAACTGGCGGCAGAGCGCGCAGCGCGCAGCCGGCGCTGGCGACGTCCGTGACACGGCTGCCGTTGGCGCATATGCCCGGGAACAGGGAGGGGGGAAGAGGGGGATCTTGCTCCCAACTTCGGGACCGTGTTTGCGTAAAAGAAGGCTTAATCGTCGTATGAGACACCGAAAATATAAGGTTTTCTTCACAAAATTCGTCTTTTGCAAGACAGCTTTTCTCGACTTCTGCCTGCCTCGACCGGGGATTTTATCATGTTCGAGCGGGCCTGTTTTAACATGGGCTCTCGGTTTGCAGAAACAGCACCTGACATAATAGGGCCCTCATTAGGACGGCCCTGGCATGCCGCATTTTGTCAGGATCGGGCCTGATCAAGACCGGGCCCCTGTCATAACAGGAACGGGCCCTTGATATCACTAATTCGAAGGAACCGGGCTCGACGCCTGACCGGGCCCCTGATACTCTGCACCGGGCCTCTGCCTTTGCCAGCACCGGGCCTCTGCCTCGATCGGGCCTGACCTAGACCGGTTCCCTACCAGGACCGGGCCTGTATACATAATTAGAAAGGACCGGACCCTGTTGTGACCTGGCCCTCGTCCTGACCAGGTCCCATATCACGCCTTTGCCAGCACCGGGCCCCTGCCTCGATCAGGCCTGACCAAGACCGGGCCCCTACCAGTAACAGGCCTGTATCAATAATTTGCAAGGAGTGGGCCCTGTTGTGACCGGGCCCTCGTCCTGACCGGGCCCGGTCACAACACATATCACGCCTTTGGAATCACCGGGCCCCTGCCTCGATCGGACTTGGCCAAGACCGGACCCGTACCAGAAAAGGGGCCCGTATCAAGAATATCCTAGGACCGGGCCCTGTTGTGACCGGGCCCTGGTCCTGACCGGGCCCCATATCACGCTTTGCCAGCGCCGGCCCATGCCTCGATCGGACCTGGCCAAGACCGGACCCGTTCCAGAAATGGACCCGTATCAAGAATATCCAAGGACCGGACCCTGTTGTGACCGGGCCCTCGTCCTGACCAGGCCCCATATCACGCCTTTGCCAGCACCGGGCTCCTGCCTCGATCGGACCTGGCCAAGTTCGGGCCCCTGCCAGGTATGTGCCAGCATACGGGTCCTTGTAATGCGTGCCCCTCACTAATTTAGGGGGTCATCTGACCCTTTTGACCCCCCCTCCTGCGTGAGCGGCGGCTGACTACGTGCTCCGTGAAGCGCGGCGCCGACGGAAGAGCCGGCTGCCGCCAGTGACGTCATCCGGCGGTCTGCCGAGTTCAAGCTGAGGGCCCCGCTGCTGGAGGGGAGGAGGCTGGACGGTGCCTGCTGGTCCCGCTGCTGGGGGGGGGGGACTGGATGGTGCCTGCTGGTCCCGCAGCTGGGGGGGGGGGGGGCTGGACGGTGGCTGAGGGCCCCGCTGCTGGAGGCGAGGAGGCTGGACGGTGTCTGCTGGTCCCGCTGCTGGGGGGGGGGGGGGGGGGGGGCTGGACGGCGGCTGAGGGCCCCGCTGCTGGAGGGGAGGACGACGGCTGAGGGCTCGCTGCTGGAGGGGAGGAGGCTGGACGGTGTCTGCTGGTCCCGCTGCTGGGGGGGGGGGGGGGGGGCTGGACGGCGGCTGAGGGCCCCGCTGCTGGAGGGGAGGACGACGGCTGAGGACCCGCTGCTGGAGACTGGGGAAGGGGGCTGGAGGCTGGACGGTGGCTGGAGGTCCCGTTGCTGAGGGCTGGGTCTGCTGGACGGTGGCTGGAGGTCCCGCTGCTGAGGGCTGGGTCTGCTGGACGGTGGCTGGAGGTCCCGCTGCTGTGGGCTGGTTCTGCTGGACGGCGGCTGCGTGGCTCCGTGACGCTCCCAGTTCGGCTGGATGGCGCCCGGCCCGCGATCACGATCTGTGACAGACCGGGGGGCTGCTTATTATCGCTGCTCTCCTGAGTAAACAGACCCGGCGGCGCAGGGAGGCCGCCGCGCCCCGCCGCGCCGCCGCCGCGCCGCCGACCCGCTCCCGAAATAGTCCTCTGACTCACGGCCGCTGCTGGCGCGTCGCGGTGACGAGTCTCCTCCGCCACTGCCAAACGTCGCCGCCGACGCGACCTTCTCGGAACACAACGCAGCGCGTGTCGAACTCGGTATCGACACGCGCGGGTAAGCGTGACCCGCTGTCACGGCTGGGTCAGCGGCTATCTGCTGTCCTGCAGAGAGGCAGCAGAGAGCAAACTGGCATCGCCGAAGGATGGACTGCTGGATGCTGACTGCTCAGTGGAAGGATGGAGTGTTGACTGCTGACTGCTGAGTGGAGGGGTGGGCTACTGACTGATGAGCGGAGGGGCGGACTGCTGACTGCTGACTAAGTGCTGCTGAGCGGAGAGATGCGCTACTGACTGCGGGCTGCTGACTGCTGACTGTAGAGCGGAGGGATGTGCTACTGACTTCTGACTGCTGATTGCCGAGCGGAGGGAGGGACTGCTGACTGCTACAAGAAGGGAGGGCTGCTGACTTGACTGCTGACTGCTAAACGGAAGGATGGACTGCTGCTTGCTGACTATTGGCTGCTGACTGCTGAGCGGAGGGATGGACTGCTGACTACTGAGCGGAGGGATGGCATGCTGACTGCTGAGCGGAGGGATGGACTGCTGACTGCAGAGCGGGGAAATAGACTGCTGACTGCTGACTGCTGAGCGGAGAGATGGGTTGCTGACTGCTGAGCAGATGGATGGACTGCTGACTGCTGACTGCTGATCGGAGGGTTGACTGCTGCCTGCTGACTGCTGAGCGGAGGGATGGACTGCTGACTGTTGAGCGGAAGGATGGGTTGCTGTATGCGTATGCTCGTACGTTTACCACTGTCGAGGTGTCTGTCTACCACTGCATACGTGCGTCACATACACGTGTCATGTATGTCTGTGTTATCACTGTTTGTGTGCGTCATACGTGTGTCACATACACGTGTCATGTATGTCTGTGTTACCACTGTTTGTGTGCGTCATACGTACGTCACATACACGTGTCATGTATGTCTGTGTTACCACTGTTTGTGTGCGTCATACGTGTGTCATATACACGTGTCATGTATGTCTGTGTTACCACTGTTTGTGTGCGTCATGCGTGTGTCACATACACGTGTCATGTATGTCTGTGTTACCACTGTTTGTGTGCGTCATACGTGCGTCACATACACGTGTCATGTATGTCTGTGTTACCACTGTTTGTGTGCGTCATACGTACGTCACATACACGTGTCATGTATGTCTGTGTTACCACTGTTTGTGTGCGTTTTACGCTGCGTTTTACGCTGCGTTTTACGCTGCGTTTTACGCTGCGTTTTACGCTGCCTGCGCGCACCTGTATGTGTTATTGTTTGTTATTGTTTATTGTTTGTGTGTAACTGTCTGGGCGTGTCTGCGATTACCATTGTCTATATGTATCTTTGTTCACTATTATAGAAGTGTGTCACCTTCTATTTCTGCTTACTCGGTCTATATGCATCGTTGTCTACGTGTGTGTTTATTACTGTATGTGTGTCGTTGACTTTGCCTGTATGTTTGTTTTTCTCTCATGTTTATGTCTTTGGCTTACTTTTGTCAATGCGGATGCCTCCTGTGTGTCTGTGTTCACCAATATCATTTTCCATCATGTGTATGCGTGTGTGCCTGTCGCCGTCCCGTGTGTGCCTGTCGCCGTCCCGTGTGTGCCTGTCGCCGTCCCGTGGGTGTATGCCGCATGACCCACTGCTGTTGGCAGCGGAGTGTCTGTGCCGCCGGAGCCGCCGTCCTCTCTCCTGTGCCGCCGGAGCCGCCGTCCTCTCTCCTGTGCCGCCGGAGCCGCCGTCCTCTCTTCTGCAGCGAGCTGTGCAGCTGGAGCCGGTGGGCGGACCCCTGCAAGTACGGCTCTGCTGCCCAACTCCTGTTGGTTTTGGAGCCTCTTTGTTTGGCTGGCGCTGGCCCGACCGACAAACCGGCCCCGAAAATACCCGGCGGCGGCGGCCGGCGGCGCTGGAAACGGGCGGCTGGCTGGTCGGCTACTGGCGGCCGCTCCCGGCCCGGCCCGCTCCAGCGCCCTGGATCTGTTACGGTAATGGAGGATTCAGACCGACACGGGAGCACAGTGGCCAGCCCGTACTCCGTGACCTTTGTGCATTGCCGCGAGCCCTGCTCTGTGTTGGCCAGTGTCCCAAACATAAAGGTTCCCCGAGAATGAGACAGCGAGCGTTCCTATGAGTCACAGCTGCATGGAAACAATAAATTAAACAAATAAAACAACAAATACAAATAAAGCGCGTAGTTTGCCAACAGAGGCAACAAAACTATTTTTGGCAAGGAAGTTCGTAGTTTGTTAATAACTGTTGTATATTATCAAGATAGGGCAATACATACTTTAACGTCATCGTGTTCGTCTCGTCAAGGCGCTTCGAATCGTACCCATAGCAAGTGATTTATGTCAAGTTTAAATTTGACCCCAGGTCAAGGCCATCCTAGGTCATATGGCCGCCCAGATGGGTCATAATGTACATAATCGGAAGCGTATCGAGATGAACACAGTGGTGTCGGTCTCACGTCTCTATCTTTAATCAATATAAAGTTATTGGCAAAATCGTGTTGGTGACCTCAGATGACCTCATAGGGGTCACTGAGCAAAATTTATACCCGGGTCATCAATAATGAACTACGATAACTTGATCCTGAAAGAATTGTTCTGATCTTATGCGTATTCTCTGAATAGAAATCATTTGCAGATTTCCCCATTGACTTATGATGTGGAGGTCACGTGATCGACCTAATCTTAGGTTACCGATATAAAATGCGAATTATAGGCACTTATGGCGTAATTAAATCCTATAAGTTTCAAATCGGTCGGCCAAGAACTGTAGCTGTGGTACGACTGCAAACGTTTTGGAGGTGGGGTCACGTGACCTGACCTGGTGACCTGACCTGAGATGACCCGAGGTTAAAAATATCACACAATGTGGGTAATTGATGCCAAACAAGTGTTCCAAAAACAGTGGCGGTGCGTGCCGCCGTTTTCCCGCTACCCTTGAACAACTGTAGGGGAGTGTCCAAACGCCCCCCCCCCCCCCCATCCCCGGCACGGCGCGGGTTACCGCCTTGCCTTCGTATGCTATGGAAGCATTGAGGTGGCACCATCAAAAACGTATGCTAAAATGGTGTTGGACTGAAAACTTTTGCAAGGCATGCTTTTGGTACGTTCGTGAGTCATTCTAGCTCTCATAACCAAGGGATATTGTTACATGATCGGTACAGTCACTGGCTGGTCCAGAAGGACCAAAAAAGTTAGTATCAGGGCCAAATATAGCAGCTTTTGCTTTCTTGTGCATACGAAATTGATTTAACCCTCGCCCAGGTAGGGCAAAATCACTACGTGTTCGGGTATGGGGGGGGGGGGTACGACTCCCCCTTGGCGTTTCGACCCTAATTGAGCAAGTGCTTCGATTAACAAACGAGCGTGTTGCTTGTGACGTGAGGAAGACGCTGATACCCGATTTTATGGTCTTGGGTCATTAGGTGACCTCTGAGGTCATGTCAATGACCCAAAAGTCATTAAAATTGTAAATGCGTATACATTGAATTTAATCGAGCTAGAATCGTGAATGAGCATATCATAATGCCCCATAATGTCCATGGCTGCCAAATTTGTAATCAACGTCACAAAAACTTACATTATTTTTTTGAAATTTCTTAAATGAAATTTGGAGATGCCAACCGGCCTCTTTTTGGAGACACTTTTGCGATTTTTTCGTCAATATCGTACATTTGGGCAGTCATTATTTTGTACAATTTTTTTTAAATATCATTTTCGAATTCTCCGTATGCTGTTTGACAACCGTAGTAATTGTCATGGCGTTATCATGGACAATAAATCTGTTTCTCTGCATTTCTTGTATGGATTTTATGGCACCCGCTCACAGCGCCATCTATTGAGCGGACTTGCAATTGATGCACTAGGTGCAGTTTCCCGGCTGCGGAGGTCTGCAGAGGAGCTCCACAAGCACTGAAATCAGTGGCGGCGGAGAAGGGGGGGGGGGGGGGGGGTGGTAGGGGGAAGCAGCCCTCCACTCAAGAAGTTAGGGGGGGGGGGGGGCAAACATATGATTTCCCCCATTAATTTGTAAATTTGTAAATTAGTTGATAATTTTTCAAGAAGTTGGTTCAATATTTTTTATTTTTGACCCAAAAAATTGACACCGAGTGCCTCGAGGTGCCCCCAGCCAGCCTGAGGGGTCCTCTAAGGCCGACAGAAAGCCCTCAGTCGGCCTAAGGGGCCCTCAGAAGGCTTGCAACTTCAACATGGGCTGTCCGACGTTTTTCTTGCGACCATTTAGAGGCCCTGAAAAATATAGTAATCTTAATCCGAGGAGATACCATTTCGCGCCATTTTTTGTTTGGGGGGATCTTTGGCCGAGGGGTACCCCTGGGTTTTTGCCTCCTCCCCATCCAAAAATACCTTTCGCCGCCACTGACTGAAATGGAACACCAGCAGATTAACTCCATGGACAATAGATCTAAAGTGGGTGGGGAGGAGTGCGTGCCAAACAAATTTGACTGCATGACCTTGATCCGCCCCTCGAGACAGGACAGGTACCTGTCCGATCTCCAGACGTGAAGCCCGGTGCCTGTCCTGTCTCCAGACGTGAAGCCCGGTGCCTGTCCTGTCTCCAGACGTGAAACCCGGTGCCTGTCCTGTCTCCAGACGTGAGGCCCGGTGCCTGTCCTGTCTCCAGACGTGAAGCCCGGTGCCTGTCCTGTCTCCAGACGTGAGGCCCGGTGCCTGTCCTGTCTCCAGACGTGAAGCCCGGTGCCTGTCCTGTCTCCAGACGTGAAGCCCGGTGCCTGTCCTGTCTCCAGACGTGAAGCCCGGTGCCTGTCCTGTCTCCAGACGTGAGGCCCGGTGCCTGTCCTGTCTCCAGACGTGAGGCCCGATACCTGTCCTGTCGCCAGACGTGAAGTTCGTTGCCTATCCTGTCCAGTGTCCATAGACGTGAGGCCCGATACCTGTCCTATCTCCAGATGTGGGGTCCGGACCTCCCCTGCCTCTAGTCGTGAGGCTCGGTACCTGTCCTGTCTCCAGACGTGAGGTCCGGTACCTTCCCTGCCTCCGGGCCCGGTGCCTGTCCCGTCTCCAGACACGAGGACCGGTACCTGTCCTGTCTCCAGACGTGAGGTCCGGTACCTGCCCTGCCTACGGGCCCGGTGCCTGCCCTGTCTCCAGACGTGAGGTCTGGTACCTCCCCTGCGTACGGACCCGGTGCCTGTCCTGTCTCCAGGTGTGAGGTCTTGTACCTGTCCTGCCTACGGGCCCGGTGCCTCTCCTGTCTCCAGACGTGAGGCCCGGTACCTGTCCTGTCTCCAGACGTGAGGTCTGGTACCTCCCCTGCCTACGGGCCCGGTGCCTGTCCTGTCTCCAGACGTGAGGCCCGGCATCTGTCCTGTCTCCAGACGTTAGGCCCGGTACCTGTCCTGTCTCCAGACGTGAGGCCCGGTAACTGTCCTGTCTCCAGACGTGAGGCCCGGTGCCTGTCATGTCTCCAGACGTGAGGCCCGGTGCCTGCCCTGTCTCCAGACGTGAGGCCCGGTACTTGTCTTGTCTCCAGACGTGAGGCCCGATACCTGTCCTGTCGCCAGACATGAGGCCCGGCGCCTGTCCTGTCTCCAGACGAGAGGTGCGGTACCTGCCTTGCCTCCAGGCCCGGTAGCTGTCCTGTCTCCAAACGTGAGGCCCGGTACCTGCCCTGCTTCCAGGTTTGCAGACGTGGGGCCCGGTACCTGTCCTGTATCTAGACGTGAGGCCTTTCCTGTCTCCAGACGTGAGGCCTTTCCTGTCTCTAGACGTGAGGCCCGGCATCTGTCCTGCCTCCAGACGTAAGGCCCAGTACTTGTCCTGCCTCCATACGTGAGGTCCAGTACCTGCCCTGTCTTCAGGCCCGGTAGCTGTCCTGTCTCCAGACGTGAGGCCCGGCATCTGTCCTATATCCAGGCCCGGTACCTGTCCTGTCTCCAGACGTGAGACCCGGTACCTGTCCTGTCTCCAGACGTGAGGCCCGGTACCTGTCCTGTCTCCAGACGTAAGGGTCGGTACCTGTCCGGTCTCCAGACGTGAGGCCCGGTGCCTGTCCTGTCTCCAGACGTGAGACCCGGTACCTGTCCTGTCTCCAGACGTCAGGCCCGGTACCTGTCCTGTCTCCAGACGTGAGGGTCGGTACCTGTCCTGCCTCCAGACGTGAGGTCCGGTACCTGTCCTATCTCCCGACCCGGTACCTGTCCTGTCTCCAGATCCAGTTCCCACTGAGCAAGGGCGCCGCAACCCCCGAAAGTTGGAAGGGTCGGAGGCATTCTGAAGTCGATTCTTTCCATGTAACGCCCTTAGGCGTAATGTTAAAATCCGAACATGTTGGCGGGAGGAGGGGAGGCTGCCCCCATGCCCCCCGGTTCCTGCGTCCTTGCCACTGAGTTAACCTGTTGGTATTGCATTTCATCGCGTGTGGGGCCCCTCTGCAGGCCCCCACAGCCGGAAAACTGCACCTAGTACATAGATACAATTCCGCTAAATAGATGGCGCTGCGAGCGTGAGCATTAAAATCCTTACGGGAAATGCGGAGAAAAGCTTCAATGTATATGACAACTTTATGAAAATCACTACGGCTGTCAACCAGAATACAGAGAATTCGAAAAAGATATTGAAAACAAACTGAAAAATGTATTCATGCCAAAATGTACGATATTGACGAAAAAATGGCGAAAGTGTCCCTAAAAAGAGGCCGGTTGGCACCTCCAAATTTGATTTAAAAAAATCGAAAAGTTCATGTAAGCTTGTAATGACATAGCGCATGATAATTTCACTATTCATCTGAAATCTGTTTTGCATGACCCAGCCTACTATCCAGCTCTGAACGTAGCGACTACACCGCAGCCATTATCCACGGCTATTCAGCTCTGAACGTAGCGACTACACCGCAGCCATTATCCACGACGCCCAGAGGACGTTGACCTCAAACTGTCACGTTCTGCAGCAGTTGATAGCAAACTGTCATCCACTGCATTGGTGTCATTATTTGTGAAGCAACGCACCTATACAATATTCGCTCAAAGTCCAAACGTAAAAAGCGTAAATAAAGTCACTAACCAGAATTTGTAAATGATTTTTTTCTGGGAAAAGCAAAAACGCACAAAGCTCTGAAGACCTGCTAAAAGCGAGTCTTTCACGCAATAAACAGTCTATAGTAGTATTGAAAGCATTTTCAGAGTTAGATTCGGTGTTTGTTTATGCTTCTGGCGCGTGAAGCTCAAACACCACCAGGTGATATGAACAATAACATGGACATCTCGATAGAAGTTTTTAAAGCAGTTCAATCGTCTTTGTGCGGAATGAATGATGTAGTGTTTGTGCGAAAATGCGTCATGAATCATTTCAACAGAGATGCTGTGGAATGAAATGAGCATACTTACTACTGTTAATTAGCAAGCAGTGGCGGATCTACGGTTGGGCAAAATGGGCAATTGCCCCCCCCCCAACGAAATATCGGTAGGCAAACGTATGTTTTGCCCCCCCCCCCACCAATCCGGGAGGTTGTGATTTTTGTCTCGGTAAGTCGTGATTTACGCCCCCCCCCTCCCTCGCTCAACAGTGGCGTCGCCACGGTTTCAGAACTTTTACGAGGACACATCATGTCATCGAACACCTGGGGGGGGGGGGGGGGGGGGGGGGTAGAACGTCGATTTCCATCTATGCAATTCTTACGAAGAAAGTTTTTTCGTAAGAATTTTCTTATTCGGTATTACACCATCTCTCGAGTAAGTGGCCGAAATTCTGCAGTTGACTCGCGACCGAAACTTGCTCTTCCCTATAGGAAATAGCTTGCAGCTATTGGCTTTTAGTCCCATTAGAAAGGTATGAAAGAGATGGGAATCCCAAAATTCGTAACTTGTCGGCAGATAGTTCAAAACTTTCGTAAGTAGTGAGATGGTAATGCCAAATGAACGACTTACGAAGAAAATAATTCGTATGTCAGCATGGGAATCCGGCCCCTGGTTAACTGACCTGATAAGATCCGAACACAATCACGCCATGCATGATTCATTCGTATCATTCGTACTCGTATTCACATCATTCGTATTATGGGCTATATTTTCCATCATAAGCCTTCGATTGCGATCATTATTGCCCAAAAGTGCTCTGGAAGGTATAATATATATCTCGCTTAAGCAAAAGTGAGACTGCAAGCGAAAGTCAAGGTCAAGGTCAGGTCACAAAAGGTCAATATGCGGCATGCGCTAGAGATCGACGAGAGTCACACGATGCATGTTTTATGAATGATGTATTATTTTATGAATTATCCCATCCTGAATCTTTGTAGAATTCGAAAGTGATAGTCATTTTACCACCCGACCTCATGTAAGAGCCGCTAAATTACCGAGTACCAATACATTCTTACTTAAGTGAAGTTGTTGTCAAGTTCAGGTCAAGGTGAGGATTACAAACTCCCAATTGATAAATCTAAAGAAAAGTATGTTTCTGGACTAATTTTGTCTCAGAAATACAGTGATGATGTTTATTTGTTCGTATCTGGCCATTACAAATAAAAAGGACGCAATTTAAAAATGGCATCGTTAGTTAGGTACTCATACTTTGGAGCCATGGGTCAGCCAAAAATGGTGGTATTTTTAATCTTGGTTTTGTAATCGTCCATATGTGCTGCTCTAACATATCTTCCGTTAAAAAAAAATCACATTTCTTTTTTATTTGAACAATATATTTCTTTAATTTGTGGGGTTAAAAATACAACTGTAAAAACAAATCATAGTTAGCCATTTTGTAGCCACCACAATTTGTAAAAAAGTTGTTCAAAATGATCATTTATGCGAATAATATATTATTTCAATCAAAAGAAACAACAACTATTCTAACGCGTTTCGATTCACTGCAATTTGCTATCTTTTGATCTTTCATAATTGTAGTTTGCTCAGTTTGGATTTTGCACAATGTGTAAAATCCAAACTTAAGCTGTTAAGCTGATTTTCTCGTTAAAGTGGCGTGTAGTAGCGTTACTAAATGTCCTATATCTCAAAAGTTTTCGACGAAATTTCTTCATTTTTGCACAGAAGCCGTGAAATGGATGTAGCAGAAGGTACCAAAAGTTTCACGATGATAACGTTATTTGATTTTTAGCAATTACGAATGTTCGTAAAAGAGGGATAATATTTGCCCACCAGTCAATTAAAAGAAGATTAACAGTGGCTCCCTTAATGTCACATAGATGCCCTCTAGTCTCCTGTTTAGTCGTTGGGCCTCCGAGGGTCGGCGGTCAATATGAGAGTGACATCGCCAGGAAGAAGGGAGTCCCCATGCCGGCCTGAGAGGATATTAAGCCGGTAAGAAATGACCCTCAGCGTCTTTGAGAGGATCATCGATTAACCAGCAGAGGACCCTCGGTCGATTCGAGAGGGTATTTTCGGGCCTGAAGGGGTTATTATCAGTCTTAAGGAGTCTTAACTCGCGCACTGCATGGGGGGGGGGGGTTGATTTCCGCCTTCCTCAGATTTTTCGCAGATAGCGAAAAAACGTCGGCGCGCAGCGCCACCGGGTTTTGGCACACCTGTTAGGACATCAATTGTACACACTTTGAAAAAAATAACCTCGGGTCATTTCAGGTCAGGTCACCAGTTCAGGTCAAGTGACCCCACCTCCAAAAATGTTTGCAGTTGTGCCAAAGCCAGAGTTTCTCACCGATCAGTTTGAAACTTACAGGATATCATGAAAGCATAGGTACTTACAATTCGTTCATCTCATAATTTTGATATCGGTGACCTAAGGTCAGGTCAGTTTCGTAACCTCCGGCCTGAGAGGATATTAAGCCGGTAAGAAATGACCCTCAGCGTCTTTGAGAGGATCATCGATTAACCAGCAGAGGACCCTCGGTCGATTCGAGAGGGTATTTTCGGGCCTGAAGGGGTTATTATCAGTCTTAAGGAGTCTTAACCCGCGCACTGCATGGGGGGGGGGGGGTGATTTCCGCCTTCCTCAGATTTTTCAACGGGGAAGTCTCAGATAAGTCAACGGGGAAATATACAAATGCTTTCTATTTCAAGGATATGCATGATGTTAGTCCAATTACTTCTGGATCATGTTATTATAGGATATTATTGATGATCCAAGTGTAAGTGGTGTTCAGTGACCCCTATGGGGTCATTTGAGGTCATCAGAGGTCACCATCACTTTTTTGTCAATAACTCCCGGTATAATGAAGATAGAGAAGTAAAACAGACATCAATGTGTTTGTATCGTCGAGACACGTCTTCCCATATGCAACATGCCCTACTTGGGTCACCACTTGACCTTGACCTTAGGTCGAATTTTTAAGTTGACTTAACAAGCTCACCATGTATATCATTCAAAGTGCCTTGACAAGATAAACACAATGGCGTAAACAGTTTTCCGTTATATTTATTACGTGACAAGTTAATAGTAAAACAAAAACATTTTGCCAAAAAGCGGATTTTTTCCTTTTTTGACCTCTGGAGCCTCAAATATTGACCTGAGATAAAATTAAAGGACATTTTGTCGATTGATAATTTCACTCTCTTGTGTTTCCTTTTTTTCTATTTGTTTCTAACTAGCATAGTTTTTTTATAGATATATTGGAATTTCTGGAACGAAGTCCCAAAGCAGGAAAACAACTGGAAAATTTGACCTTTGATGACCTCTGGTGACCTCAATTTTGGCCTGACATAAAAAATACGGACATACTTTCGATAGAACTTGTATCAAGCTATCAAATTACGTTTTCCGCTTGTCGCTATATAGCGTAGTTTTCGAGATCTCACTGGGGGGTGGGGGGAATCAACCCTCCCCTGCAGTTCGTGTTCGGTGCAAACCCCCTGCAGTTCGCTGGTTAATGAGTCTTATTTCGGCCTAATAGGGCCCCTGCCAGGCCTCAGAGGGCCCTCGGTGTGTGTGTGTGTGTGTGTGTGTGTGTGTGTGTGTGTGTGTGTGTGTGTGTGTGTGTGTGTGTGTGTGTGTGTGTGTGTGTGTGTGTGTGTGTGTGTGTGTGTGTGTGTGTGTGTGTGTGTGTGTGTGTGTGTGTGTGTGTGTGTGTGTGTGTGTGTGTGTGTGTGTGTGTGTGTGTGTGTGTGTGTGTGTGTGTGTGTGTGTGTGTGTGTGTGTGTGTGTGTGTGTGTGTGTGTGTGTGTGTGTGTGTGTGTGTGTGTGTGTGTGTGTGTGTGTGTGTGTGTGTGTGTGTGTGTGTGTGTGTGTGTGTGTGTGTGTGTGTGTGTGTGTGTGTGTGTGTGTGTGTGTGTGTGTGTGTGTGTGTGTGTGTGTGTGTGTGTGTGTGTGTGTGTGTGTGTGTGTGTGTGTGTGTGTGTGTGTGTGTGTGTGTGTGTGTGTGTGTGTGTGTGTGTGTGTGTGTGTGTGTGTGTGTGTGTGTGTGTGTGTGTGTGTGTGTGTGTGTGTGTGTGTGTGTGTGTGTGTGTGTGTGTGTGTGTGTGTGTGTGTGTGTGTGTGTGTGTGTGTGTGTGTGTGTGTGTGTGTGTGTGTGTGTGTGTGTGTGTGTGTGTGTGTGTGTGTGTGTGTGTGTGTGTGTGTGTGTGTGTGTGTGTGTGTGTGTGTGTGTGTGTGTGTGTGTGTGTGTGTGTGTGTGTGTGTGTGTGTGTGTGTGTGTGTGTGTGTGTGTGTGTGTGTGTGTGTGTGTGTGTGTGTGTGTGTGTGTGTGTGTGTGTGTGTGTGTGTGTGTGTGTGTGTGTGTGTGTGTGTGTGTGTGTGTGTGTGTGTGTGTGTGTGTGTGTGTGTGTGTGTGTGTGTGTGTGTGTGTGTGTGTGTGTGTGTGTGTGTGTGTGTGTGTGTGTGTGTGTGTGTGTGTGTGTGTGTGTGTGTGTGTGTGTGTGTGTGTGTGTGTGTGTGTGTGTGTGTGTGTGTGTGTGTGTGTGTGTGTGTGTGTGTGTGTGTGTGTGTGTGTGTGTGTGTGTGTGTGTGTGTGTGTGTGTGTGTGTGTGTGTGTGTGTGTGTGTGTGTGTGTGTGTGTGTGTGTGTGTGTGTGTGTGTGTGTGTGTGTGTGTGTGTGTGTGTGTGTGTGTGTGTGTGTGTGTGTGTGTGTGTGTGTGTGTGTGTGTGTGTGTGTGTGTGTGTGTGTGTGTGTGTGTGTGTGTGTGTGTGTGTGTGTGTGTGTGTGTGTGTGTGTGTGTGTGTGTGTGTGTGTGTGTGTGTGTGTGTGTGTGTGTGTGTGTGTGTGTGTGTGTGTGTGTGTGTGTGTGTGTGTGTGTGTGTGTGTGTGTGTGTGTGTGTGTGTGTGTGTGTGTGTGTGTGTGTGTGTGTGTGTGTGTGTGTGTGTGTGTGTGTGTGTGTGTGTGTGTGTGTGTGTGTGTGTGTGTGTGTGTGTGTGTGTGTGTGTGTGTGTGTGTGTGTGTGTGTGTGTGTGTGTGTGTGTGTGTGTGTGTGTGTGTGTGTGTGTGTGTGTGTGTGTGTGTGTGTGTGTGTGTGTGTGTGTGTGTGTGTGTGTGTGTGTGTGTGTGTGTGTGTGTGTGTGTGTGTGTGTGTGTGTGTGTGTGTGTGTGTGTGTGTGTGTGTGTGTGTGTGTGTGTGTGTGTGTGTGTGTGTGTGTGTGTGTGTGTGTGTGTGTGTGTGTGTGTGTGTGTGTGTGTGTGTGTGTGTGTGTGTGTGTGTGTGTGTGTGTGTGTGTGTGTGTGTGTGTGTGTGTGTGTGTGTGTGTGTGTGTGTGTGTGTGTGTGTGTGTGTGTGTGTGTGTGTGTGTGTGTGTGTGTGTGTGTGTGTGTGTGTGTGTGTGTGTGTGTGTGTGTGTGTGTGTGTGTGTGTGTGTGTGTGTGTGTGTGTGTGTGTGTGTGTGTGTGTGTGTGTGTGTGTGTGTGTGTGTGTGTGTGTGTGTGTGTGTGTGTGTGTGTGTGTGTGTGTGTGTGTGTGTGTGTGTGTGTGTGTGTGTGTGTGTGTGTGTGTGTGTGTGTGTGTGTGTGTGTGTGTGTGTGTGTGTGTGTGTGTGTGTGTGTGTGTGTGTGTGTGTGTGTGTGTGTGTGTGTGTGTGTGTGTGTGTGTGTGTGTGTGTG